>SJYC01149807.1:0-59167 GCA_006408675.1 Madoqua kirkii | reverse complement strand
AGTCGCAAAGAGTCGACGTGACTAAACTGAACTGCTGCATTCCTTCACAGGCTCCTCCCTGGTGAAGAGTATTCCCTCTCCCTTCTCTTGAATGCATTTGCTATTTGACCTTGAGCAGTCGTCTAGTGCTTGAGTCTTCACCATCCATCGCTGTCTAGATTCAGCAGACTGAGATGCTTAGAATATCTCACTCCTGCCAGTCACTCTGTAGGCAAGATCAGAGGCCACCTTTGCTGCGAGAATTCCTGGAGGATTGAACCCTTGTGGCTTTCTTTTAGGAGCTCTGGTGACCTTCCTGGACCTGGGCTTTCAGAGCCCTTGGGAGAAAAGATGGGGTTAACTTGGGAGAACAAGGGCCTCCTTGAGTGGCCAGGCAGGGCTTTCCATTGATTAGCACTTTGGGAGAAGGCAGAAAAGTAGGCTCCCCTTTACTTGGTGAGCTTCATGGTCTGAGGTGTCCCCTTCTCCCAGGACCACAGCTTGAGACTGAGAGCTTTGATGGACAGCAGCCCCGATGTGCAGCGCATCCAGCTGGGTAGTACCTACATCTCAACACATGCTGGGGAAGAAGAGTCACTCAGGCATCTTGGCAAGGCACTGATTGAAGAATGAGCTCCCTGTAGTCCCTGAGGGGCTTCTTCCAACGCCCTCCCACCCAGTGTCTCCTCCCCGTCCCTTTTCACCAGCTCAGCAGCATCTTATATGGGAGATGTCAGGCCACCTTCCATGCAGAAGCGGCACAGGTAAGAGTCACGCTTGTAATGATTCTGCTTTCAGCCTGATTCATCACATGTGTATTGAGCACCTGCTGTGCACCAGGTTTCCAGGAAGCTTCTGAAGTCTGGGCTCACTGAATCATTCCTTCGATAAGCACCTTAATCATCTGGGGCCAGTGTCCTGTTTTTCATCCCCTCAGGGTGCACAGTTGAAGGTGGCTGCAGTGACTGATGGCTCGATGGCTGCTTCACCCTTTGTTTACCGACATGGCAGGTGACATTCTTCATCCACACATGTCGAAGGGGAGTCATTAGGATGGCCTTAATCCACTGTGAGTGGTGTTCTTATAAAATGGGGGAGTGGAAGACAGACATGTGAAGACAGGATTACTGGATGATATTACAAGTCAAGGAATGCCTGAGGCGGCCAGAAGCTGGGAGAGAGGCCTGGAGAGGCCCTTCCCCAACACCTTCAGAAGGAGCATGGCCTTTCCCGCATTCAGATTTCAGGCCTCCAGTGCTGCGAGATGATACATTTCCGTTGTTTTAAGCCACTCATTTTGTGGTCCCTTGTTATGGCAGCCCCAGCACACCAAGACAGTTAGCTGACACGTTTCCTGTCCACCGTGACAACTAAAGGAGCACAGATACCTGGCCTCACATGGGCAGAAGTGGGAAAAGCCTCGAAACCCCAGAGTTTCCAGTTAACTTGTTTAGCAGATGGTTGTCTCTGTGATCCTCCAAATTTTAATATTTTTCACTGCCTAAGTAAACACATTCTTTTAAATTGTTTGCAGCAAAATCATGGAACCCCAGAATATGCCTGTGGACCCAGTTTGAAAAACTCAGGCATAGAAATAAGAAAAGCAGCTCAGAGTTTGGTGTCAAGTGCCAGTCTCATCTCTGCCATTCTGCAGCCATGCGCCCCTCATCACCTTGCCTCATAATCTTCCTGAGCCTGTTACGCACTGGTAGAGTAGAGCACACCTCTGTACTGGGGATTGAGAACAGCGGTGATGAAAACCGCCTGGCATCAAACGTTGCGCACCGCAGGTGTTCAGGAACCAGTTAAGGCTCACGGCTGGGGTGAAGGGAAGAACTGAAGGAGGAAACTTAAAGAGAGTCAGCGAGAATGGGATAGATCCTGGCCTGGCCGGCAGATGGGGTCTGACTCCCCTGTTTGAACACTTGCTGAGAGGTTCATCCACATGGTTTTTCCCCCTCAAATAAAAAGTCACAAGATTCCTTTGTTCATGGGGCAGCAGAAGAGAATCTCAGGGTCCGGCTTGAGCCTTGTTTCCTTCAAAACACAGAGACCCCAGAGACAAAGTCACATGTCCCAAATCAGGTGGTCTTGGCAGTTGGGTTATTTTCATTTAATAGGACAACAAAAAAACAAAAAAGAGTTGTGTTGGTTTTTCCTTTAAAAAAAAAACAAGCTTTATTGAAATATAAGTCACAGACTCTTCACCCGTTTGTAGTGTAGAGTTTAATGATTTTTGTATACACACAGAGTTGTGAAGCCACCACAGCAATCAATTCCAGAATGAAAGAAGCTCCGTATCCATTAGCAGTCATTCTCCATTTCTTCCCTTCCCCAACTCGAGGCCAAGGCAACCACTAATTTACTTTTTTGTCTCTGGATTCACCCTATTTTGGACATTTTCTGTAGACGGGTGGAGTTTTTGTCGTGCGGTCTTTATCTCTGGCTTCTTTCAATCAGCATACTGTTGTCAGGGTTCTTCCATGGTGTAACGTGTCCGTACCTAACTTCTTTTGCCAAATAGTGGTTCTTTGCATGGATGTACACCATTTGATCATCCATTCATCAGCTGATGGACATTTGGGACTTTCCATTTGGGGGCTGTTATAATTAAAGCTGCTATACACATTTGTGTATGAGTTTTTGTATAAGCATAAGTTTTTTTCTTCTTGGATATATACCTAAGAGTAGAATTACTGGGTTATATGCTAATTCTTTTAAAAAATATTTATTTATTTGGCTGCGCCAGGGCTTAGTTGTGGCATGCGGGATCTAATTCCCTGATCAGGGGTCGAAACTCGACCCTCTGCTTTAGGAGCACTGAGTCCTAGCCACTGGACCACTGGAGAAGCCCCTGGTAATTCTATATTTAACCTTTTGAGGAACTGCTAGAGTGTTTTCTATAGCAGTTGCACCATTTTTTTGCTCCCACCAGCAGGTTATGAAGATTCTGATTCTCTCTGTCTCTGCCAACACTTGTTATTTTATGCCTTTTGATTGTGATCGTCCTAATAGGTGCGAAGTGCTATCTCATTGTGGTTTTGTTTGGGTTTTTGAAATTTCTTTTAATGAAAGCAGTTGTATTTCGTTATACAAGGAAACAGACAAAGTATCTAGCTGAAAGGCTTTTATGAGTAATAGTATAACTTTGAAATTAACTTCTGTGTTTTACCACATTCCTTCTTACTAGTCATTTCTTGAAGCTGGATATCCACAACCAGGGTTGAATAGAATAATTGCGTTGAGTTTTCCTGACTTGGCTTTTACTTCACCACTGAAATTGCACAAAAACGGGTACCAAGAGCTTCCTGGTCCTCTCTGTCCTCCAGGTCCAGGGTTGGAAGGCCTTGTCAGCGGGCAGCCTTTTGACGGATGTAATGGGTGTCTGGCCCCCTATCAACTCAGGTTAGAGGCCAGGGCATCTACTCATGATTCTCCCGAGAGTCAGCTGCTGCTGCTGTTCAGATGTGGTTGTGATAAGCGGGGACAGCCAGAACTGGCCTCTTGTGCTAGTAAAGATAGATGCCATGCCCTCTTTACAGACAGGCTTTAGAAGCTTCAGACTCTATTGTAAGGAATAAGAAACATAACAAAATGCAAAAGCACCTGTGAGGCCAGAAATTCATGTTGGCTGAACAAGTGAGTAGCTTTTGCTTTGGGCGCCAGACACCATTCTAGCATGGCAGCTTGGAGCAAGCTGTTTTAAGCTCTCTTGAGTCTTGGTCTCTTAGCTGCAAAACAGAGATAGGAAAATGCATCTGTTGCTGGGTTCTTGTGATGACCTCAAAGTGCACAGGCCATGGTAGGCGCTCCACACATGTTCATTCTCTGTCCTTAAGTAGCTCTGTAAGTAGCTCTGCTGTCAGTCTCAGGTATTTTTTCCTACAGCTTTGGTCCAGCTCCAGATATGGGAGAACACAGGGTGGATTGTACTGTTTCGCTTATCTTTTCTTTACAGAGAGATCTTGAGCTCTTGGCAAAAATTAAGTATTGGTGGAAAGAAATATTGCAATTTGGTAGCTGCTGATTGACACATGTTTGCTAAACAGCTACTCAGATTTCAGAAAGACTGCCTGGAAGCGGGGGAAAAAAGGAAGAAATCCTAAGAACGTTTTTATCCTCTTTGCCAGGTACTTATTTATAAAACCATCTTTTGGGAATGTCTCAGCTGACAAATTTTTATAAAACATTGGCTAGCTTTGGCTCCAGCGTTCAAATTAGCCAGCACAAGAGCTTAAACTTCAGTGGATATAAAAGGGTTGGTCCTTTTTGGAGTCTTTTGCCTTATAAATTATTATTATTATTTTTTTTTTAGGGCTGTTCTTTTTGGTCACTTTGGTCTTTTTTTAGACCTGCAGGGAAGTCATAGTAACGGGCTTCAAGTCTGATTGGGTTCCATGGCAACAACGGGTTGTGACTTTATTAAAGGAGAGTGGAGCATGCCAAGAAAGATAAAAATCAGAGTATGGAAAATGTCTGACCAGATGAATGTGTTTTTTTGGATCATGTGCCCTGGAACGGAAAGGTTTCCCGAATTGGCATCAGTCTCTGTTACAAATTTGAATCCCTTTGGGTTATCATTAAGTCGGAGGGTTCAGTGCTCATTTCCAAAAGATCTGTCTGCATCTTTGCTTTTTATTCACTCATTCATCCTTTTCTGTATCTTGGTATAAAAAAAAATAATAACGTTGTAAGAACCTAACTGGAAATGATTCTGATTTCCAAGGTAGAAAAGAAATTTAACACATTCTTTGTGGAATTGATTACAGCTGTAAATTGTGAGACCGTGTGGGAGGGCCAATTAGAGGCAATTATAACTCCAGGGAACCCTCCCCGAATTAAAGCTTGCTGTGTGCTTTCCAAGCTGAGGGTTTTGTCTCCCATCGGTTTTTCTCGTCGATGGGTTAAGAGATCCTGGTTTCAGGGCAAGGTCGTGGAATCTCGGTGGGAGCGGTCCGCTTCTGTCTCCCAACAACAAGGTGCAGGCTGTTGCTGTAATGAAAGTGTGTGGTTATTAGACTTCTTTGGGTAAAGGTTCTAACATCTGAGCAAGAAATAGTGAGATCGGAGGACTTTAATTTTCCCCACCTGGTTATAAATGTGGAACTGTATGTCTTTTTCCATCACATGTTCCACTTTGTGTGCCTCTTCATCCTGATGAAATTCCCAGGTGGCGCTAGTGGGAAAGAACCTGCCTGCCAGAGCAGGAGATGCAAGAGACGCAGGTTCGATCCCTGGGTGGGGAAGGTCCCCTGGAGAAGGAAATGGCAACCCACTCCAGTACTCTTGCCTGGAAAGTCCCATGGACAGAGGAGCCTGGTGGGCTACAGTCCATGGAGTCACAGAGTTGGATATGACTGAGCATATGCACATGCACACACGCATGCGCACACGCGTGCATGCACACACTCATCCTGATACTGAAAGTGAAAGAACTTTAGGTGCAGGTAGCTTAGATGTTGGACAGCGTTACAGCGATGTTGTTCTTTAAACAAGTGGCATGTCATGACATGCCCTCTGCCTTCAGACTTCATTAGTCACTTAGTTGGGGCCTCATCATGGTGAATCAGAAACATAGATACTCATGGTAAACATAATAATAAGTAATCAAGGTGTAAGAGGCAAGAATTAGCTCACCAGGTTTCAGGTGTCCCAGCTGTCAGTGTTCAGCTGGTGAGTCCTTGGAAAACCTATTTAACAACTTAGATCTTGACTTCCTTATCTTAAAATGAGCGTGACCTGAATTGGTGTTTTCCAGACTTCCCTGTTTATTAGAGTACCTGGGTCACTGGTTTAACACCCAGAAACTCTCTTACAGATTCTAATTCACTAGGTCTGGGCTGGGACAAGGATAGTAGGGCCCCCATTTCCCATGGACAGAGGAGCCTGGTGGGATATAGTCCGTAAGTTCACAAAGAGTCAGACACGACTGAGTGACTAAGCACAGCACACACAGGTGATCTTATAGTCAAATGTTCAGGAAATACCAGATGAGCTCAGTAGTGGTCAGACTATATTTGGACATAAGACTAGGGTGGGAGTGGGTCAGTTGATTGCAGCCACAATCTGAGAAAATAAATGAGCCAGAAGCTTTGATGGCAGTACCCACTGGTTCTGCCTGCAGCCAGTGTAAGCTCCAAACTCAGTATCAGTGTTTCAAAAATATAATAGTTTTAAAATCTTGAAGTGGTGCAGTAGTGAACACCTTTGTTTATAGAATTTTCTACTCTATGGTGTGTGCTTTTGTTCAGACACAGACTTTGCTAAACACGGTTATTTCTGCTGTGCATGAGGTGGGACAGCCATGTAGAAATTACCTGGAGAGCTGGTTAAAAGATCCAGGAATAGGACTACCAGACCCAAAGATTCAGTAAGTCCTATATGGAGCTTTAGTGTCAGTCTTTTTTTTTTTTAAAGTTGAAGGGTTTTTCCCTTTTTTGAGGTTTTGAGAAAAGTTGTGGGCTCTTCCCAATCTCCCCTCAATTTCCAGAATAAAACTAAGTGTCAGAACACATTTATTAGCACAAGGGATGTGGTTAAATTGAGCCACCTAGATTGTGGAAGAGTTTGTAGCACATTCAGCAGGTACTTCAGAGAAAAGAAGCCTGATCTCAGACTCTGAGACAAGGGTTTCTAATGTGTAATGATGAGATCATTACCTGCTGGAGCAAACACATTTTAATATGTAGAGTTTCTATTTGTTCCTCGTTCTATTTCCTGTTTACAAAGATTGAATGACATTGTTAAGTGAAGTGTCTTGTAGATCATCCACGTAAGTGAAAATTATGAAGGTGCACTTTGCTTTCCTATTTACAGTCCACACACAAAAAAGCAAGTTTATTCATAGGGAGAAAAATCCATAGCACTAAAAGGCAGACGCTAGAAAATGGAGTCTCTTTCCAATGTCTCATCTTTATCCCTAGAGATATGTGCTATTATGTCTCCTATGTATCTTTACAGAAAAGTTCTCTGCACACAACCTCCATATCTGTCATTTATTTAACTAGTCTCTTATTGATAATACAATTTAAGTTCTTTCTAGAGTACTTTTTTCCATGTTTCTTTTAACTTGTTAATACTGTGCTGAGTATTTTTGTACATCATTTTTTTCTGTAACCATATATGGATAAATTTTTTAAAGCAAAATTGTTGGGTCAAAGGACATATGTCTTTTAAATAAGGGTCAATGGGAACAAAATGTCCTTCTAGAGGGTTGTGCCTGTTTATCAGGAAAATCTTTTCTTTTCAAAAGGCTTTCCTGCCCCAGTTGGTTCTGATGCAGCAAGTAAGCAGCTAACTCTCCTTGTTTACTCAAAACCTGATCTCCAGAGTCTCTGCTTGAAGGAATGAAATGAGATCTTTCATGAGAAAGAGAAGAATTAAAAAGGTACCTTAGGTTTTTAGAGGGAGACAAGTATATAGAATGGCTTAGCAAAGCAAGTAGCTAATCCTGAACGTGCAAGGAGAAAGCTTTGGGTCATGCATGGTTCCAGAACCATGTGAAAATCAGGGTTCAGAAAAAAGTCAGGCAGCCCTGGAGCAGAATGTGATGATGAGGAAAAGCGTGCTCCAGGTTGCGGTAAAGCGTTTCTCGGATCTGACCTGCCCCGTCAGTGGAGGCCGCAGGGCAGTTTGGGTGAAGTGTCGCGCTGATGCCATGCTCTTCACACACCTCTAATGTGAGTCACCGTGTAGTAGTTAGATGTGTATGTGTTTCAGAGTCTTTTGAAAGCTGTTTATTTAATTTATGTGTGTGTTCTGGCTGCACTAGGTCCTCGTTGCTGTGCGAGCTTGTCTTTAGCTGCGGTGAGCAGGGGCTGTGCATTGCGGTGGCCCCTCTTGTGGAGCACAGAGTTTCGGGCCCACGAGCTTCAGCTTCTGGGCTCAGCAGTTGTGGCTCCCGGGCTGCAGAGCTCAACAGTTGGGGCACATGGGCTCAGTTGCTCTGCACCATGTGGACGCCTCCCAGATGAGGGATCAGACCTGTGTCTCTTCCATTGGCAAGCAGATTCTTCACCACTGAGCCACCAGGGAAGCCCCAAAGTAACATTGCAATGGAAAGAATTACATCCCATAGGCTTTTCCCCTGGAGAAGGAAATGGCAGCCCATTCCAGTATCCTTGCCTGGAGAATCCCATGGAGAGAGGGGCCTAACGGGCTACAGCCCATGGGATCATAAAGAGTCAGACATGACTGAGCACGCAGTCTCCCAGTCAGATGTGTGTGCATCTCCTTAACGCAGGTCAGGAGCTGGGCGGCACGGGGCCGTGCTGGTTTGGCGGCAGATCCCATCCCGGCTGACGCTGTCTGCCGTTGTCTCTCTGCCTTCATTGTGTCTCCTGGTGCAGCAAGATAGAGTGTCTTACACATAGAAGATTAGTTGAGTTTATTCAAGTCTGGGAAATTCGAGTCCATTCAAGGCAGGGAAGAACTAGGGGGCATCTTTGAGGGGATCTGTAAGTCACTGAGGAGTCAGAATCTCAGATATTGGCTAACGTGGGTGGGCCAAGTGTGTTGTGTGAGCTTAAGGGGAGCCATCCAGACAGTCTGTGAGAACCTCGGGTTAGAGTTAGGCATCCTGGGGAGAGGATACGTGTTCTCCTTCAACACGGAGGGACCAGAGTGCTCTCTGAAACTGGTCATGCTTGAGCTGGACCTCCTGTGGCCAAGTTGAAGGCAGCTGGGAATGAATCAAGTCCCAAAGACTGTAGCTCTGAATTAGATCGTTCTCTGTCTTTAATTAAATAAGTCAAACAAGAGAGCTTTGAGGTGGTTGTAAAACAGATTTATATTAGAAACTTCTGTGAATTTTTTGGCAATATTTTGAGACAAAGAACATGAAATAGGTATGTTAAGCTAGGCTGTGGATGAAAGAAGAGGGATCAGGAAATAGGGTCAAGTAAGACTGTAGCAAGTAAGTTGGAAGTCCAATAAAATATCCAGGGACTAAGGCTAGGTTTTCAGGCTAGGAAGACAGCCAATAAAAAATGGGTCAAACAAATTAGTGCCCAGATTTGAAGGCAAAACCAGAAGAAAAATGAACAGGCTTGGCTATGTGGAATTGAATTTTGTATGCCTTAGCAGTCAAATGTGAGTTTTCAGTTTTACTGTAGTTTTTAAATGTCCATTTTAAGAGTTATAAATAGAAAAAGCAAAATGAACCTTACAAAGAAACTATGTATTTCTTACATACATAGTATGCTATTGACTTAACGTTAGGTTTAAGACAAGACCCATTTGCTAGAGTGCATTATTTAAGACATTTATTTGAATTGAACCAGAGGATAGAGGCTATGTAAATACTAACTTCAGGGGACACTCTTCCTCTTAAATATTACAGTATAGTTTTCTGAAAAAAAATAAAAGCCTATTATTTTCACGAAGCTTTATTAGACCGACACAGTTTTCTGTTTTCTGCAAACACCCAGTGCCCTTTTCTCCTCCATCCCATCATGCCCCCGAGACAGTATTAAATCAGTACCACATAAACCACATAACCATTTTGAGATCTCTGCATTTGTTATTTAATGTCAAGGGCAGGAAACCCTTGGTCTCTTAGACTGGTTCTGACCTGAGCTAGCAGTTCAGATCTTTGAGAATCTCTTCATACAAGGAAGGTCAAAAGGATTCGAAGACAAGTGACTGACAGCAGGGCAGCTTGTAATCTGTGGCAAAGGTTAGTACTCAACTTATTATTAGCAAAAGCCATTCACGATTAAAGAAGAGCAAGAGAGAAATATTTAATATTAGCATCCTACCTGACATCAGATTCTTTGCTTCTCTCATTACATTCTAGGAGGAATTTCCTCAGATGAGACTACAGCCTCAGAAGAATTAATTTACTTGTTGGGGGTCAGCTACTCAGGGGCAGAGTGGGGTTTTGACCAGGTATGCCTGACCCTAAATCCAGGCACATCCTCTGGGTGAGTGGGCTGCCCCAAGGCAGTGTCACCCACAGGCTCCTGTTCTCTGTCTTCAGCCTCGGTCTCTCTGAGCATCCCTCTGTACGCCTGTGCTGAAATGTTCGCAGGCACCTCGAGTTCATCTTGTCTGATGCTGGATTCCGTGCGAAGCCCTACCACCTCCTGCCTGTCCTCAGCTGCCGATCTCGTGAATGGTGTGTTGCCCGCCAGAAAGAAACAAGTGGGGTTTTGCTTGACTCCTCTTTTCAACCCCTCCACTGCCTCCTGTGTATGCCCCCGGAGAAAGCAATGGCACCCCACTCCAGTACTCTTGCTTGGAAAATCTCATGGATGGAGGAACCTGGTGGGCTGTGGTCCATGGGATCGCAAAGAGTCGGACACGACTGAGCGACTTCACTTCCACTTTTCACTCTCATGCATTGGAGAAGGAAATGGCAACCCACTCCAATGTTCTTGCTTGGAGAATCCCAGGGACAGAAGAGCCTGGTGGGCTGCCATCTCTGGGGTTGCACAGAGTCGGACATGACTGAAGCTACTTCACAGCAGCAGCAGCAGCAGCAGCAGCAGCAGCAGCAGCAGCAGCCTGTGTATTCCCCAGACACTATTCTGTTCTCCCCAGCACCACCCCTTCATCCCTCCGCTACCAGCTCTTGCCTTGGGTCACTACTACGGGCTCCAATCCCTGCCACTGGGATGCATTTTCTCATCTGCTTTTTCAAACTGACTTGTCTGAAACAGGGAGCTGATTACCCTCATCCCTTTAACTGCAGCCACCTGTCCTCTCAGATGAAATCCAAACACCTTAGCATGATTTAACTGGAATCCTCAACGTCTGATCCCAGTCTGTTGACCCAGTTCCTCTCCTGCCGCCTTTGCCGCGCACTACCCTTCACATCTTCACGGGCTGTCTGGCTGGCTGATTCAGAACGCACCACCTGAAGCACCTTTTGACTGACAAATCTCTTTCTTCCTGCCTTACACCAGCCTTGTCGCCTCTCCTGCCCTCCTCCGCCTGTCTCCCCCTGGGCTGCCCCTCCCATATGCTACCTTATGGCACCATGTACAACCTCCCTTGGCTCATCAGCAACTGCCATTGTTTGCCTTGCCCCTGGCCCCGGGGTGGGGGAGCCCCCTCTGCAACTGCAGCACGCCTCTCCGCGCCTGACACGCCAAGGCACCGGTGAGCGTCTGTCTCATGAATGAAGCGACAGAAGGAAGGCTCTCTCGACTCCGCTCACTGCCCTTCCCTCCGCGTTCTGACCACTTGCTGCTCACCCTGCCTCTGTTCTTGTTGGGGTTTCCTGTGTTCAGATCGCTGGTGTGTGTTGGCTCTGCCCAACTGAAGTTGGTTGAATTGAGCCCGTTTCCTAGTCTGTAAACCGGGAGTGCCAGTCCAAACGTCCCCCTAAATCCCTCTCGCATCCCCAGAGTGGTGTGATAACAGGACTCTGTTCTAGTCTGCCTCTCTGAAAATACAGAACTGTATCTTTTCTCCTGGCAGCACAAAGAGCCCATTTGTCAGCAGTGGGCTGAATGCGGTGTATTACGGCTGGCAGTAGTATTGGTACTGTGCAGGGCGTGGAGTTTCTCTGAGGCAAACATGGGAATACCCAGAGATATGTGAGCAGTATCTCCAAAGTCCAGGGTGAGTCATACGGTAGGAGCTGTTGCAGTATCCAGCCTGCCTGCCTTCCAGGCTCAGATGCCTCCCGAGCAGGAGGGTGAGCTGGCCACCGATCCAGGTCTCTGCTCCCTGGTGTGTGGTGTGGTGTTTGGTAAGTCTCTTCCCTGTGCTCCTGTTTCAGCCCGGCTGTGTCAGGATGTATGGTAGAGCTGTGTGGGTGCTTGAAAGAGAGATACAAGTTGTTTGAGGGCTTTTAATAGTTGTTTTTTTTGCTTGCCCTGCACCTTTTGTAATTTCTCAGTGGACTTCTACATCCTAAAACTGCCGCAACTCCTAATGAACCACCGAACTCTTTACCACTTGGTCCTTTAAAAATGTAAATCCAATGTGTGTGATTTAGGAGGTGAACAGACATCTAGGCATGAGTGTGCCGGCTACCGGCTGGAAAGGAGCCAGTCCTGCTCCTTCCCTGTCATTTTGAAAGTGATCCTGGGTCTGAGCTTACTGAGTTGGCATCTGACTTTATCTTTTAACATTAGGCCTGTCGACAAGTGGACATCGCCCCTTGAAACCTGAGACAGCAGGAAAGTGACTGCGTGAGGGTGTGTGGTGTGTGGTGTGGGGGAGGAAGCAGCGGAGGGGAAGCGCTGTGGCCTGAAGCACCAGGCCTGTTCAGGCCGCCCTCGGCCACCCCACGGGGGTGGGGGGGTGGAGGGGGGAGCAGGGACGGTTCTGTTTCACCTGAGCTCTGCTTCTGAGAGCTGCTGAATGTCATGGGAAATCTGTGTTCAGTTTGTGACTGTGCTCTTGCATCTGTGTCCTAGAAAACTGTGGGGCTATCGCTGCAAATAATTACAAACTTTCTTCCATTTCTTGGACATTAACATATGTTGAACACATTTAATAATTCAGATCATTTTCCTCCAGTTAGTTTTTGCCTGGAATGTCACAAAAGTAGTCTTTTATTTATTTTACTTGGCTGTGCCGGGTCTTAGTTGCAGCATGCAGGATCTTTTATTTGAGGTTTGTAAACTCTTGAGTGGCAGCCTGTGGAATCTAGTTCCATGAACAAAGATCAAACCAGGGCCCTCTGCATTGGGAGCGCAGAATCTTAGCCACTGGACCACAGGGAAGTTCCCAACTGTGGTCTTATTGCTGGTAATGACCCCCAACCTTTAGGAACTAAAACAGCTTTGGTTGGGGGCTGAGGGGTATGGAGAGTTGCAGGTTTGCAGTCATTGTTTGAGCCTTTGAATCTTGAAAATTAAATTTCTGTTACTAAAAAAAATAAAACTGGCCGGCTAGCTATTCTAACAACAGAGCATCTTAGTAGTCTCATAGATGGCAACCCACTCTAGTGTTCTTGCCTTGGAGAATCCCAGGGGCGGCGGAGCCTGGTGGGCTGCCGTCTATGGGGTCGCACAGAGTCGGACACGACTGAAGCGATTAGCAGCAGCATTGTGAGCGAAGTGGTTGACAGAGACTGACAGGCAGGGTTTCCGTTGGAGTGAAAGGGGGACAGGGCCACGTGAACTGCTAGAGCACAGCTTCTGAAACCACTGTGGCTGCTGTCTGTGCGAGGCTGCTCAAAAGGGTGTAGGAGTCCTGCCGCTGCTGGTGGACGGGCTCTTCAGGAGAAGCCCTTGCAAGCCTGGCTGGCCCACTCCCACCCAGGCTCTTCCTCCTCTCTGTTCCCCTCCAGCCACTGGGGAGTCCAGTTGGATTGCCCAAAGTACACAGTTGAGTTGTTTGCAGCCACCTGTAGCCTGGGGGAAATATGGGGCTTTATCCTTCAAATTCCTAGATGTGAGCCGCAGAGGATAATGCCCCAGGGAGATTAACTCAGGCCCTGTTCAAGGGGGTCTCCTGAGGGCCTTTAAATCCAGGTCACAATTTAAGCAGGGCCTCAAATTTAGATTTTAAGATAATACCCAAATAGTTAAGTGTAGATTCAGAGATAAAACGATAGGATTAAAAGAGGTTGTTATTCATCACATAAACATATTCAAGGTACCTATTCAGGAGTGAGTGTGTGCTAAGTCACTTCAGTGGGGTCTGACTCTGCGTGACCCCATGGAGCCCACCAGGCTCCTCTGTCCATGGGATTCCCCAGGCAAGGGTACTAGAGTGAATGGCCATGCCCTCCTCCAGGGGATCTTTCCTACCCAGGGATGGAACCTGTGTCTCTTATGTCTCCTGCATTGGCAGGCGGATTCTTTACCACTACCTCACCTGGGAAGCCTTAAACATTCACACCTGGGGTGTTTGTTTGTTTGTTTGTTTTTTACTGTGTAATTTGTTCTATGGAGAAGGAAATGGCAACACTCCAGTACTTTTGTCTGGAGAATCCCATGGACAGAGGAGTCTGGTGGGCTACGATCCATGGAGTCACAAAGAGTTGGACACAACTGAGTGACTAACACTACTTGTTCTATAGTTCTTATTTTTAAATGTTTGTAAATTGTAAAATATTGCACACAGAGACATGCCATTTAAAAAAGTAACATGAGACACCCTTGTACCTAAAACTCGGCAAAAATTCAGACTTAACCCTCTGACCTTCTCCCTGATTTCATATCACTGTATCACAAATCTCCTCTCCTAGGAGGTGATGCTATCCCAAGATTTGTGTTAACTGCCCCCTTGCTTTTTCTCGGCCATTTCCCCAGAAGTAATTACCATCCAGAGTGCCTAAGACATCCTTCTAGAAATTTCTCTACCAATAAAACACACTTGTATCACATTTATATGACTCCCACCACTGCACCTCTTTTAAAGCTCAAGTGAGTGTGTACTATAGAGGTAGCTCTGTCTCTTTCTCTCTTAACAGTTCAGCTTGGACAGCTTCCCACAGTAGCCCATTCAGATCCACCTCTATTGTGGCGACTGCATTATTCTTCATTGTACTGATTTTCAAGTGGTTCTCCATTAGTGGATGTCTAAGCTGATTCCAGGATTAGAAACAGATAATGCTGGGGGCAGTGGTAATGGTGGTGATGCAAGGCAGGCTGTCCTGTTAGGAGAAGCAAAGAATAAGACAAGGAAGCAGAGACTTGGAAATGCTTTCATTTCCATTTCTGTTCTTTAAATCTCTCAAAAGTGTTTTTTAATGTTTTAGTGTGCTTGGAGAAATGTATGGAAGCTCAAAAGGACTGATGACTTTTTTTCCCCCTGCTTGTCTTTCCTTCCTTGTGATGGTCATGATGGTGAAAGAGATTGTGATATTTAAGGATCTGAGGAAAAGGAGTATAGTATTTACAACCTACTGGCTAAAGAACTGGGAGATTCCAGTTCTCATCTATCCTAGTGTGCAAGCAACACCCTCTTGTGACAGGATTGCTTGTTATAACCTGATTAGCAGAACTTTCTTAAGATAATTCATCTATATGAACTGTGAAGGGGGTTCATTATACAGAGCTTAGCATTGCATTGATATTTCTCTAGCAGCGTTGGTTGTCTCTCCAGATACTACTCTCCTTCCCTTTCTCCCTGGCTGGTGGAGCCAGCACAGTAGAGGCTAAAAATGTTAGGTACTGCTTCCACAGCCTCCCTTGCAGCTAGCGCAGGGGCATAGGACTCAGTCCTGTCCAAAGTCCTGACCAAAGGGAAATCTGCTGAGGAGTTTCCTTCCTAACAAAATATGAAAGAAGAGCAGTGTGCTTGTCTTTAGCTGGAAATTATCTATATGTGGTTCTTAAAACCACAGTAGCTCATTTTCCTCCATGAGAGAACTTGCAGATGCTCTGAAGATGGTATAATGAAAAAATGGAAAAAGCTTGGATCTTTGATAACATTTTTAAGCCATCAGATTAGCCCTGTCTGCTGATCTCCTTAGTTTGTGACATCATATTGAATCTTTTATTTGGTTACGGAGATTATCCTGCTGGTATGGAATTTTACCCATAGGACATGCTGTCAAAGTAGAGAACTACTCGGTTATAGGACAGTTGAGTGCCTTCTGTGTTCAGGAGGCAACATGAGGCTGTGGGACTATGAACAAGGGAGGAAATAAAGCAATTAATAATAAGAGATAGTAAAGAATTTACTGCAACCAGAGAGACTCAGACAGTAAGAGCAGCAGAGGTTCTGAGTGAGCACTGCTTACTAGACTGGAGGTGATGAGAAGCACTTTTGGGTAGAAGAGGTTAAATTGAATCAGACTCTGAAGGAAACCCAAGGTTTTGGTAAGGAGAGAGTTGGGGATGGTATTCCAGGAAGCCTGAGGCTTTAGAAAAAACATAGGCTATGGACTAAGACCCAAGCTTGAGCTCATCGGTCACCAGTTTGTGAATTTGTCAAAGTGTTTGATTTCTTTGATACTCATCATGATAGATGAACCATAACTTGTAGGACTGAGGTGAGGATTAGAAACATGTCAAACATCTGTCATGCTGTTGGGCATGTGGCAGGCACCAAGGAGATGGTGGAGGTGGAAGGGTGGTTGGATGGCATGTTGGGGGGTGCTCTTGAGCACAGGTGAGGTAAGTTAATAGAAGTGATCTGGGCATATTGATCTAGTCAGAGATCACTGAGTCAAGTCATTTGGTCTAGGTAAGAGGGTATGTGTACAAAGTCTAGAGAGAGACAGATTTGGGTCAAGACATGGAGGACCTTGCCTTTTCTAACTAACAGAATTTAGCAACAGTCCCCAGGGACCCATTTCAGGGGAGATAGTTTTTCCATGGACTGGTTGTAGGGGATGGTTTGGGGATCATTTAAGCCCATCCCATTTATTGTGCCCTTCATTTCTATTATTATTACATCAGCTCCACCTCAGAGCATGAGGTGTTAGATCCTCGAAGTTGGGGACCCCTGCTATAGACAGCCTGTGGTGATCACTGATGGGGCAGCCTAGAGTCTGTGAGATGAGTGAAGAGATGGTGCAAGTGCAGTATAGAAGACCTGGACAAGCAAGTATCAGATGTCAGAGAGAAAGGAAGGGTTAGGTGTTAGAAGATTTAAAAAAAAAAAAAAAAGAAACTTAGTGTTCTTGCCTGGAGAATCCCAGGGACGGGGGAGTCTGGTGGACTGCCTTTCATGGGGTCGCACAGAGTCAGACACGACTGAAGCGACTTAGCAGCAGCAGCAGTGATGTGTGAGGCAAGAGGGAGAAAAGACTTAGCAATGAGCCCCCCAAGCCTGAATGGCTGCTATTTGTTCAGTGTGAAATTCAGAAGTGATTTGGAACCCTTTCAGATAAGTATATCCTAGGTTGGGTCAAGAACATTTGGCAAGACTTACTGAAACTTTTGATGACAGATGCTCTATTAGTGGTAAATAAATGATGATGCCCACATCTGCTGTTTAATCCTTGCCCAGTTATGCTTGTCACTTTCCCCCTATTTATACATAAAGTGCAGCTTCTTTGAAGGATATGCCCCTTAATAAAATAAATACACCCTTCCCTCTGATGAGGTAGGAGCACTTTGAGTCAGTCCTGTAGTATGAAGACTATGTTCAGTAATTGTTGACTGTATGTTAATCTAGGACAAAAAAGTGGTTGAGCAAAATTTTCTCTGGCACAGGGATTGTGGTCCTTATGGATATATTTACAGTGGCCTCAGTAATAAAACATGAGTCAGATGAACATCTGAAGTAATGAATGACATCACAGGCATCATCGAACTATAGAAATCAAAGAAGTTTCAGTTCATCAAATTCAGGAGCACATCTTGGGCTGAATGAGTTTTCATAATTTTCTCAGTTGGTGAAATCTTGAACAGATGGTCCTCTAACATTTTGGAATGCTGAATAAGGTAGATGGACTGAGGTCTAATTAATAAAGTGTACTGCTTTGGAATATTCCTGTGTAGTTAGCAGCCCTTAGAGTCTTAATAAGTTCATGGGCTTTCCCAGTATTAGGCAAGAGAATACCCCACCATTCATATATCTTAGGGAAGTAGACTTGAATAAAGCCTTTTAAGAAAGGCATTCTTCCATTTGGATATAAAGTTAATGTGTTTTCTGATGGTAATTCTGCACAAAGCAGTTCTGTGATAAGCTCAGAGCAGGTGTCCTGTCTCAGAGTTTTTACAGTCTTGTTGGAAAGTTAGGGCTCTGAGCCAGGTACTGGCCTATGATTTGGTTTCAGTTCCCAGTAAAGAGAAATGAAAGCATCTGTCATTGAAAATTTCCCAAACTACCCTCTATCCTTCACAGCCTTTTTCCCCCTCTTTTACTAATCTAATTTGGATTTTTTATATTTTTTTTCTTATAGAATTTGAGTCATAATAGATGTATAGTGTAGAGCAGGGTTACTGTGGTGCCCTCCTGCAGGCAGAAGAATCTGAGATGTTTCTGTAACCATGGCTTACAGTGAAGAGAATATAATTTGTAACACGCATACATTGAAGGATTTCTTTTTCAATCTGTAAGTAAAAGACAAAAGGAATTGTACCCTTCAGGGAAGTCATTTTTAATTCTGGCCTTTTCTTTCATCCTAGGTAAAATTTTGTCCTTTGCAATCTGTCAAAAAACCCTCTGATTAAAAAAAAGCACCAGCCGCTGTGATAATTAGTTTAGCATTTCAGATCCCTTGCAAAGAGATGAGTAAAGATGGAATAAATCACCAATCATGTTTCTGAGGCAGAATGCCTGATTTCCCATCATGTGATGGGCACTATTATTTTAGGGGAGAATTCCTTAACTTCAAATAATTTTTTAAATAGATCTGGTTGCCTGATCCCTGCATTCCAGTAGTGTTGCTATGCAGTGCAGTGAGTGTATAGGCACAGTATTGATGGAGCCTTATAAATTCATGAATAAATCTTATGGGAATGTGAACAGTACATGAACCAAGTCTGAAATCCTTATGTACACTAAGTATAGTCATAGTTCTGTGTTTCAAAAAAATTCCTGAGAGTCTAAGCAGCATCTGTTTTTAGGGTGGGCCTATACGAATGAGCATCTTCACTTTCCTTTTTCACTTTCATGCATTGGAGAAGGAAATGGCAACCCACTCCAGGGTTCTTGCCTGGAGAATCCCAGGGACGGGGAGCCTCGTGGGCTGCCATCTGTGGGGTCGAGCAGAGTCGGACACGACTGAAGCGACTTAGCAGCCCCGTGGTTGATTTTTTTCTCCCCTACTCTTTTTGACATTTCAGCTTCTCTATTTCTCAGTATCTTCTTTTTTATGATTAAAAAAATTTCCCAATCACTTAAAAAATCCCAGCTTCACCTTGCCTGCATGATGAAGTATCAAGTCTAACATGGTTTACAGAGAGCCTGGCACAGACTGTATTCTTCAGCATTTCATGTCTCCTTCCTTTAGAAATTCTTGCCTTGCACTTTTTTTGGCCCCAGCCTGACTTAGAATGACCCATTTAGTTGTTATAAATTCTAGACATCTGAAGAAACTCTGTTTCCTAAATATTCTGCAGTCTGCCTCTATGGACCCATTGTGGTCTCTCTTGGCTGATTTTTGAGCCTCCCCTTCCAAGCCCAGGTCAGAGAGCATCTTGGAAGATGTCTCACTGAAGCCTTCTGTAGCCAGTATTTCCACTTTTTGTTTCTTAGAGTACCTACTACATTTTTCTAGTTGTGTGGCTCTGTGTGTCTCCAGCCCAGTGAACTCCTAGGGTCGAGTTTTTCATTTCATCTTTCTGACACCAGCACTTTTAGCATACTGCGTGGCTCACAAAAATGCCCATGAAAACATTTTTTGAGTGTGAGTTCTGTATCTTAGGGGGCCTGGCTTGGAACCTAAATTAATCAGTTAACTGTCATAAATATAATTTGGTCTTATAAATGAGTAAGCCCTAGTTGTACTTGGTGTGGTGTGCAAAGAGGTTTCTCAGCCTCTTTGAGAAAAACTGGCTTTCTAAATAACTATCATGTACAGTACCAGGTCATTTTCAATCTGCATCAACATGGTATTTAGGATTTTACTGCATTTTGCAGAATGTAAGATAAAATATTTTTGCGTTTAAATCTGATGTATTTAGTTACATCGTAAGTATTAGTGCCTTGCTAGTGTATCATGCGGATTTCTACTCTTTTTCTGAATGTGGTACATTTGCTCTTCTGTATCCAGGTATTAAAAACAGATATTTGTAAGAGAGAGTCATGAAAATTTCAGAAACGTTAAAAATGTGAAAGGGCTGACCAAAAGTGTGAATGGACACACCGTTGAAAATTCCTTTCCTGCTAGAAACGAACAGTTTCATATGTAGTCAACGTGCATTTTTTGAATACCTGCTATGCTTTAGGTCCTGTAAAGAAAAAATAGTGATTTTGACAGGAGTCTTCATTTTCTGTGATTGTTTGGCATTTATTGTTTTACTCTTTTGAAGGATACCTTGTGGTAGCGTGCTTGCGTCTGCGTCCAGTTGAATGGCTTCTGCTTGTGTTGCACCATGTACCTGTCCCTTGCATCGGCCTGGCCAGCATCTACTCCACTGTGCCACCTTCTGGCAGGTCCTCTCTGCTTCCCCACATGCCTAACCAGTTTGACATCCCAATCACTGGAATCACAGAGCATGTCCTTCTTGGTTTGTAGTTTCTTTCATTAAGAATGATGCTATTGGGATTCACTTATGTGGTGTGTTAACAACTGTTCTTTTTCTTTTTTTTTTCCTTGCTGCATATTATTTTTAACTGCTTTTGCTTGATTTTCATTTTGGTGAGTAAAATTCATTATGCAGAAGTGTAAATATTCAACGTGTGTTAATTGGTATGTGCTGAGAGACCTAGTAGTAATAGAATTGCGGAGAAGAAGAGCTGCAAAGGCATAGAGGTTGCAGAGTACAGCCACTTCATTTTCTCAAATGAGGGTCCTAAGACTGCAGGGTTAACTCAACCCCAGGTCCCACATGGATCTGGACCAGGTTTCTTTCTGAGGTCGAGATGCTGTGTCACAGTTCACACTTGGTCACATGGATGATCTCAGTCAACAGGAAAGCACTCATGGGAAGTTCGTAATTTAGAAATCCGCAATCAGCAAGACTTAATATACTGGCCCATAAATGGTAAGAATTCTACTAGTTACCTAGAAATTTCTTTCACTCATCTATAATACTTCCCTCTTCCGGTCAGTTAAACTGAGGCGTTACTGACTGACTGTGAAACTTTTACTAGACCCAGTGCTTAAAGGAAAAGGAAGGGGACTGTCTTAACCAATGCACATGTTTATTAGAATGTGTCAGTTCCAATGCATCGTTTTGAACATTCCCAGATGTTACTCTTTTAAAGCCTTGATGAAAACCACCAAGATTATTCTTAGAATGAGAAGTCTTAAAGTAAATTCTGATTCTGTGGTCTCTGCAAGTAAAAAATTAGTCCTTAATCTTATACCTTCCTGCTAAGACAGTTGTGTTTCACAGAAAGTTCCATAGAAAGGATTTTAAAGGAGAGATTAGTGGCTCATAGCAGTGGAAGATTAAATCCCTTATTGACCTACTGGTCAGGAAGTAACTACAGAACATTCTTCAGTATGTTGTTGTTTAATCACTGAGTCATGTCTGACTTGAGACCCCATAGACTGGCAGGTGGATGTTTGCCACTGAGCCAGCCACCAGGGGAAGCCCCCTTCAGTATGTTAGAGTCTCCTTAAATATAATTAGTAAACATGGAAACAAGTGGTTTATGTCTTTTTCTTAATTATAACGCACATTTTTTTCAAACAAGATAGAAACCCATTAGTTGGTTGTGAAATAGATTTAGTGGCTAGCAACTATCATTTTATATTTTTAGATGGAAAACTAGAAGGAAGAGTATAGCAAACCCCCGTCTATGTTATCAGATTCAGCAATTAAAATTTTTCACATTTCCTTTGTGTCTGTTTGTGTGTGTGTGTGTGTGTGTGTGTGTGTAATCTTTTTCAAAGTAAGTTATATTGTTTCTGATATGTATTTAAAAACAAGGACTTTTTCTATATAATAAAATTAACATACCTAATGATTAATTATAATTTACTAATATGCACTTGTCATGTTATATGTTTTAAAAGTGTTAGCCATGTTTTTTAAAAATACAGTTGCATTGCATGTATAAAGATAAGTACTTGTTTTATAAAATTTATGTTTTGGTTATGTATATGTGTGTACATGCACACATATGTATGTATGTCATGGTACATGTGTATTTCTTACTGTGGTCTCATTCAGAATTGAGAATATATTGCTTTATTTGCATAGGGAAGTTGGTTATAATAAGTATTTGCTACCCAGTGATATTGCCAATTCTGTGCTGAGTATTGTGTGGTGTCTGAAAAGTGAATACTCCTAGTAACCTAAAAATCCAGCAAGAAAGATAAAACAAGTAGGAACCAACTGGACCATATAAATAAGAGCCAAAATGAATTGGGAAGGATGGGACGTGGACCTCATGAAAGAGATCTTGAAAGAGTGGTAGAATTGGGGTAAGACAGAGACTTTTGAAATGGTGTATCCACTGGGAATGATATAAGTATTAAGGTTAAAAAAAAAAGTACAAAAATGTGTTCAGTGTACAATGGCATCAGGATCTGTCTGGTGGGTGGCTGGTAGAAAGGAGGAAGACACTGAAGAGTTGAAATTGGAAAAAACACTCAGATTAAGTACCAAGAGGAGGAAGAACCTAATTTCTGTATTAGAGGAAGAACCATTGTACATATTAAGTATCTTGTTATAACGTGATGAAAGTGGAAGCTTAGAAAATTAACGTGATGACCTTCTATGGACTGGATTGAAAAAGTAAAATGTTGAAAGCAGTAAAACCAATTAGACTGTTGCCCTTTGTGTAGGGTAAGGTAGGGATGGGATTGGATTCAGGAAGACAGACCTAGAAATAGCAAGAAAGTGTCAATCTAGAGAGGAATTACTGCATAAAGAAATAACAGAATTTGGTGGCAATTTGAATAAGGGTTGAAGGAGAGAGAACCTAGGCAAAATTAGAGAATGTTGTCATTGATAGATAAGGTCATAGAATTAACTGTAACCTGGCTGAAAAAAAATTCCACACTTTATCTATAAAGACAAGCTTCCATGACATTATACTCTCAAGAAGTAATTTGGGAGGCTCTTAGAAAAAGTAGCAAATTACCATCATTAGATAAGCTCATCTAATACAATTTCCTCTTGTTTGGCTTAAAGACTTAGAGATGGGAAATGTTAGATATCTGTCTTTAGGTCTTAATTTAGAGTTCTGGTTTTACCGAAAATAGCAACATAGAAAAGTAATGAATTTATTTAAAAATTAAGGACCAGATATTGAGCTTTAAAATTTTAATCATTTAAGATACCATATGGCATCCGGTCCCATCACTTCATGGGAAATAGATGGGGAAACAGTGGAAACAGTGTCAGACTTTATTTGGGAGGGCTCCAAAATCACTGCAGATGGTGACTGCAGCCATGAAATTAAAAGACACTTACTCCTTGGAAGAAAAGTTATGACCAACCTAGATAGCATATTCAAAAGCAGAGACATTACTTTGCCAACTAAGGTCCATCTAGTCAAGGCTATGGTTTTTCCTGTGGTCATGTATGGATGTGAGAGTTGGACTGTGAAGAAGAATTGTTGCTTTTGAACTGTGGTATTGGAGAAGACTCTTGAGAGTCCCTTGGACTGCAAGGAGATCCAACCAGTCCATTCTGAAGGAGATCAGCCCTGGAATTTCTTTGGGAGGAATGATGCTAAAACTGAAACTCCAATTCTTTGGCCACCTCATGCGAAGAGCTGACTCACTGGAAAAGACTCTGATGCTGGGAGGGATTGGGGGCAGGAGGAGAAGGGGACAACAGAGGATGAGATGGCTGGATGGCATCATGGACTTGATGAACGTGAGTTGAGTGAACTCTTGGGGATGGTGATGGACAGGCAGGCCTGGTGTGCTGCGATTCATGGGGTCGCAAAGAGTTGGACACGACTGAGCAACTGAACTGAACTGAACCTTTTTAAAAGTTAGATTAAACCCCTCATATACTAGGTCATCTGCTTTTGATTGGCATTTTTTTAATGTATTATTTTTAATTGGAGGATAATTGCTTTACATATTGTATTGGTTTCTGCCATATATCAACATGGATTAGCCATAGGTATACATATTCCCCTCCCTCTTGAACCTCCCTCTTACCTCCCACCGCATCCCGCCCCTCTGGGTTATCACAGAGCAGCAGATTTGGGCCCCCTGTGTGATTAAACTTCCACTGGCTGTCTGATTTTGCACATGGCAATGTGTGTGTCCCAGTCTCCTCTCTCAACGTGACCCACTTCCCCCACCGTCCTCACAAGTCTGTTCTGTATGTCTGCGTCCCCACCGCGGCCCTGCACAAGGGTTCATCAGTACCATCTTCCTAGACTCCTATATGTGCGTTAATACACGATTTTTGTCTTTCTCTTTCTGACTGACTTCACTGTATAATAGGCTCTAGGTGCATCCCTCTTATTAGAACTGAGTTAGATGCTTTCCTTTTTATGGCTAATATTCTGTTGTGTATAGGCAGCACAACTTCATCCTTTCATTTGTTGATGGACATATAGGTTGCTTCCATGACCCAATTTTCATAAATAGTGCTGCAATGAGCATTGGGGTGCATGTGTCTTTTTCAGTTATGGTTTCCCCAGGGTATATGTCTGATAGTGGGATTGTGGGTCATATGGTAATCTTATTCCTAGTTTTTAAAGGAATCTTCAAACTGTTCTCCATAGTGGCTGTATCAGTTTATATTCCCACCAATAGTGCAAGAGGGGTCCCTTTTCTCTACCCCTTCTCCAGCATTTATTGTTCGTAGATTTTTTTTTTTAATGATGGCCATTCTGACTGGTGTAAGGTGATACCTCGTTGTAGTTTTGATTTATATTTCTCTAATAGTGAGCGGTGCTGGCATTTTTAAAGAAGTCTGAGTGTTACTATTCAGGCTCATTGACACTTGATCCTTAGGGCACCTCCTGGTGTGAGTTTGACACTCTGCTTGTTGTTTCTCTTCTCTGTGCAGCTAATTGCAGACACAGATTCCATGGGATCGGGGCAGTGATCAGCTTGGCTGGAAGAGCTTAGTCATGGCAACAGCAGTACCTTTGTTCTTGGTTCTGGACTTTTCTGAAGTTCCCACCTGTTGGGTGTGCGTGTGTTCTCCGTCGTGTCCAGCTCTTTGCAACCTCACAGACTGTAGCCTGCCAGGCTCCTCTGTCCTTGGGATTTCCCAGCAGATATTCTGGAATGGGTTGCCATTTCCTCTTCCAGGGGATCTTCCTGATCTGGGGGAGTACCCGTTGGGGGTACGTTGTGTTTAATAAACGATAGCTTACACTTAGATAGCAGTTATTCTGTACGAGGCCCTGTTCCAAGCAGTTTATGAACATTAATTCATTTAATCCTCACAGTCAGCCTGTGAAGTCGATACCTGTTCCCCCTTTACAGATGAGGAGACTGAGGCATAGAGAGAGTAAGTATCTACTTGCCCAAGGGGATACAATTAATATGGCAGAGCTGGGATATGAACCTACATAGTCCTGCCCTGAATCTCTGCTTCTAAACCACTGATTTATGCCGCCTCTGTGACACAGTTAAATCTCTGTTTAGGACACACAGCTTTGGAATCAGGGCTTTCCCCTGAATCTGAGTTGGCTAGTTGCTGCAAGTGTTATAGTGGCCCTGGAAGGCTGTTGCCTCTGCTTGGAAATACAAACCAAATATACACTTGGATTCTAAGAAGGGTCATGGTATAGTGTTTTATCTTAAAAATCACAATGTACAATTCACTTCTTTGCAGTTTCCTTCCTCTGAGATTACAAAACAGTAAGTTCCTAGAGGGCAGTTGTCTGTGAAATGTGACTCTGGTGCTTGTGAACTGCTGTGTTTGTGGGAGAAGGAAGCCCCCTCTTAACTGCATCTTGGTAGCACAGCCTTTAATGACCGCAGTATCCACTGGAGCTTTAGCCAGGAGAGGGAGTTGATGCACAAGCTGGCATGTTTCCCTGGCATTGAAAATCATTTTTAATGGTTGAAACAGGACCAACCTACATTTTTTATTACCCATAGTGTCTTGGGATTTAAGCATACATTATTAAATGTCGGATTCAGAACATCTCCAGTAATTGCCTTGTGGCACCAAGAACTGTCTAAATCCATCTGTTAATATTCACCCTTCTGGTTTCTCTACCATACATACTTTTTACTTTGTTAACATTTAACAGAACATAGTGACTTAAGTAAACAAAATCTTAGGGGTTGTAGGGATTATGGGAAACACATTCATGTCTAGGAAAGAGTCTGGTATATGCAGTAGCTCTCAGTAGCAGGTGAGAATATTATTAGAGCCCAGACCTTGAAGCCAACTGGAATGATAGCTCTTCTACATGCTAGCGTTATGAATTCAGAAAAGTCAGTTCCTTTTCCCATCTGTAACATGGAAAATAGTCATTCTGATCTCAGATTCTTGAAAGGAAAAATGCAGTAATCTATGTGAGGCATTTAGAAAAGCATATGATGCTTCATAAGCTCTTAATAGCCAGTAGCTTCCCTTTTAAAAATAAGCTTGAACTATTTTGCCAAGGTTCTGTTCTTTCTTGGACCCTGCTTTTGGCCTTTAATCAAGTCATTTCCTTCTTAGGCTTTGGAGGAAAGAAGGGCTCTTTTATTTTTTTGTTCCAGTTCTATTGAATTGTGATTTCCTAAGGGACAGGGAGCTACAGTCGACACTGGTGTCCCTGGGACATTGGTTCCAGGACCGCACCCCTACCCCCCCCGCCCCGACCTTGGATACTGAAACCTTTGAGTGCTCAAGCCCTGTACTCCCCTCTCATTTCTGCCCCTCTTTGGCCTGTATCTGCAGATTCAATCAGCCACAGATTGTGTGGTATTATACTATCGACTGAAAAAAATCTGTGCTCAAATGGACCTGCCCAGTTTAAATCCACATTGTTCAGGGATCAGCTATAGTCTTGATAATCTTGGTGGCACATTGAATAAATTATTTTTTGAAAATTTTCATTTAATGCAGTATAAGACTGTTTTCTTACATGTCACCACAAATGATGGATTGAGTTGAGACATGGATGTGTTAGGAGCAGACTCCTAGTTCTCTGTGACAGTTAGGATGGTAACCTCAGGGGAAATGTCACTTAGAAAGAGAGTACACCTCTTGCACATTGTGGGTCTTCAGTCAGTCAGTTCAGTCACTCAGTCATGTCCGACTCTTTGTGACCCCATGAATCACAGCATGCCAGGCCTCCCTATCCATCACCAACTCCTGGAGTTCACTCAAACTCATGTCCATCAAGTTGGTGATACCATCCAGCCATCTCATCCTCTGTTGTCCCCTTCTCCTCCTGCCCCCAATCCCTCCCAGCATCAGAGTCTTTTCCAATGAGTCAACTCTGCATGAAGTGGCCAAAGTACTGGAGTTTCAGCTTTAGCATCATTCCTTCCAAAGAAATCCCAGGGCTGATCTTCAGAATGGATTGGTTGGATCTCCTTGCAATCCAAGGGACTCTCAAGAGTCTTCTCCAACACCACAGTACCACAGTTCCAAAGCATCAATTCTTCGGCGCTCAGCCTTCTTCACAGTCCAACTCTCACATCCATACATGACCACAGGAAAAACCATAGCCTTGACTAGATGGACCTTAGCAAAATAATGTCTCTGCTTCTGAATATGCTGTGTAGGTTGGTCATAACTTTTCTTCCAAGGAGTAAGTATCTTTTAATTTCATGGCTTCAGTCACCATCTGCAGTGATTTTGGAGCCCCAAAAATAAAGTCTGACACTGTTTCCACTGTTTCCCCATCTATTTCCTAAAGCATCAATTCTTCGGCGCTCAGCCTTCTTCACAGTCCAACTCTCACATCCATACATGACCACAGGAAAAACCATAGCCTTGACTAGATGGACCTTAGCAAAATAATGTCTCTGCTTCTGAATATGCTGTGTAGGTTGGTCATAACTTTTCTTCCAAGGAGTAAGTATCTTTTAATTTCATGGCTTCAGTCACCATCTGCAGTGATTTTGGAGCCCCAAAAATAAAGTCTGACACTGTTTCCACTGTTTCCCCATCTATTTCCCATGAAGTGATGGGACAAGGTCTTAGTAACTATCAATTGATAATTGGTCGCCTCTATTCTGCTTGGAGCATCAAAGAGCCATGAGACACATTAGTCTCTTCAATATTTGACCTCTTACATGAATCAAAAGCCATTAACAGTCCACAGTCCAGTCTGTCTTGAAGACAGTCCAGCACCACTTCAGCTGCAGGCTCTTCTTGATCTCAGATGCAAGCAGCTGAGAGGATGTAAGCACGCGGGATGACTGGCTGCCCCAGTTGGCTGTTTGTCAACCATTGATTCACCCAGCAGATAACAAGGTCCTGCTGAAGAAGGAACGTGGGCCAGGACGCAGGTGGCTTAGGAGACATTCCCTTCTCCTCCAGGCTTTAAGACAGCAGGAGAACAGATGTTTCTCCTGGAAATCTGAACAGAACATGCGCTTGCCAGACCCCGAGAGTATGCACCTGAAGGGCGTACTTGCGGGGAGAGTGTAAAGGAGCAGGGTGGAGGCTGTGTGAGGGAGACAGTGCTTGGATTAGCCCTCAGAAGACACCTTGGGGTGGAAGTATGAGAGGTGCTAGGGCGAGGAACCAGCAGGTATTTAACACGGCAAGTGCATGAAGCATTCAGGAGCTTACTGGCCGAGTGCAGTGAACACTAAAGGCTGTAGACCTTGGGACACATGTTGGTTCTGTGTCTTTTTAGCTATAATCACAAATTATGTGATGGCTCCTCACTTCTGAATCTATAAAGCATAGCTAATGGCTCCTACTTGATGGAGCTGCGGGAATTCAAATGAGAGTGTGTATCAAGCCTCATCCTAACTTCAGTGCTGGTGCGTGGATGTCACGTTATGGATGAGTCTACTAGCAGTATAGGCTGAGAGGACTCTGATCGAGAATTTTAAAGTCTTCCCTAAGGATTTCACATTTTAGGAATCTCGAAGGGGTTTTTGAAAAGGACATGATCTGCTTTATCTTTTAAAAAGGTAATTTCATTAAGCCAAGGAGGTCAGAGTTTTTATTTTGATTGTCTCATTTGAAGGTCCAATGTGACTTCAAAGTCAGATGGTTTTTCCATACTACATAAATAGAAAAATGTTGATTGAGTGCACTTTTCATGGACATTAATGGGTTTTTTAAAGTAATGTTGTTTATAACTTTTGTGAAACCAAAAGCAGCTTTTTATTTCCAATTGCTATTTGGTGATAATACTGCTGGTTTATGTTAGAAAAAATAAAATTGCTCAAAGGAAGTAATTCCTATATTGCCAAAGGAAAAGAAATGATTAATTTTCCTTTGCTTCCTCAAAACTTAAGTATGTTATTTCCAAGCCATGTCTGATACCTAGTAATGTTCTGATTCGTTTAAAACAGAATTTTATACTACACAGATCATCCAGGACCTGTGCCCCTCCTCCAGTATTTGTTACAGGACCAAAACCAAATTAAACCCCTGGCCTGCAGGGAATAATTCAGTTATAAGGCTTAGGTTTCCTTGGGGAAGGTGCTTTAGGGCCTAAGTGTGTTTTCTGGCTCAGTCTTAATGTGGCGTCTTTTCAAAGGACTTGGACCAGGTTGTGACACTCCTGTGGCTTTTTCTGGGTGCCCTAGGGAAGGGGGGAGAGGCGACTGTGCCAGTGTGTGAGCTCAGTGTCCAACCACATTCCCCCAGTCACACATGGGGGTGAGAGTCTAGTGTTCCTCTCTTGGCAAGATGACACACCCGGCATCGTCAAAGTTCACCTGCCTCTTTCCACTAAGAGTCAGAGTATGATAGGAAGAGTAGCAATGATATCCAAACGTTAAAAAAAAAAAAAGAAAGGAAAAGCAAATAGACTCATTGATAAGTCTAACAGTTACTATGAATTTGATTCTAAACTTCCTAGTATCCTAGTCGCAAAAAGGGAAACTTGATGGTTGATGTCTGAGAGACACCCCTATCCTATTCACTATTATATCCACCTTATGTATTGATCCAAGCAGCTGTACTTTTTAAAAATATATTGAAATATAGTTGATTAACAGTACTGTGTTAGTTTCTGGTGTACAGCAGAGTGATTCAGTTATACACATACATGTATCTCTTCTTCTTCGGATTCTTTTCCCGTTTAGGTTATTACAGAGTATTGAGCAAGTTCCCTGTGGTATACAGTAAGTTCTTGCTGGTTATTTATTTTATTTTTTTAAGTACTTTATTTGAAAGTTTTAAAAATTGAGTTCATAAGATTATAGATAAGATGGGTCCATTGAACATGTGGTCCAGATACCGATATACAGCTAAAGTACCTGAGTTGAAGCTTTCACAGGGGTCCCATAGCAACTGAAGAGCAGAGCTGTTATTGTCACACAGCCTTCTGATCCCCAGTCAAGTGGTTATCTGTTTTAAATATAGCAGTGATACATGTCAATCCAAGACAAATTGCTTTCCTTTCTGTGTAGGACCCCTGGAATGAAGAGAGCATAGACTGCAATGAAAAGTAAGTTGGGTGCACACTCAGGCTGCTGCTTTTAAAAACAGGCATTAGGCCACATGAGATTTCCAAGGCTTCTTCCCTCTTGAGAGTAACTTCTGCTGCAGGTCACTTCCCCTGGTATTAAGTTATCCATCATTGTGTGTCTGAGAGGGAGATGCGTTTCCCTCTCTGACCTTGTTCAGATTGGAGGTGCCGAAAGACACAGGGACACAGCTGGCTGTGTAGTTAGCGTTCAGAAGCTTTGCTCAAGTACGTGGCCCTCCCGAGAACACCCACCCTCTGTGTTTGGAGGAGAGGAGGCAGTGAATAAAAGCTCCAGGAGAAGGAGAAGGCTGGGCCCCGGCCTAGCGGGAGCCAGGCTGTCTGCCCCAGACTGCCACTGGCCACCGCTCTGCTCTGCCCGCTGGCTCAGGACCTTGGCACCTGCCTTCTTCTGAGCTGCCTCTGCTTCCTCAGTTCCTGGGGGTGGGGGGTTCTCCTGCAGCAAAACATGGTCCTCCCCTCTCTCCCTCAAAAGGGAAGTGCTCAGGTCCCTTTCCTGGACCTGTTTTGCTGACAGATGCTGCCAGGAATGGACCGGGAATAACCACGCTGGGGACAGATCCCTGAATCCCTCCCAAGTAGTTAGGCTGGCGCCTGGGGCTTCCCACTCACCCCTTCCCTCCATTTGTTCTGAGTACGGGAACTAAAAGTCTCAGTGACATTTATTCTGTGTTTAGTATTAAAACTGAGGCTTCCTGTTTCCCCGTCTTCAAAGCTCCCCATCCCACGTCTCCCCACAAGAAGGAAGTGTGGTGGTTTCTGCTGCACAGCGTGGTGATCAGCCATATGTACGTGCCTGTCCCCGCCGCCCAGTCTCACCCGCTGGGTCTGCACAGAGCACCGAGCTGAGCCGTGTGCTGCACAGCAGCTCCCGCGAGCTGTCCGTTTTGCACATGGTAGCGCATATATATGTCAGTGCTACTCTGAAAAAAAGATACTTTAAAACCTAAGAAACCTCATTAGGAGAAGGGGTAACCTCAGTGAAATAAAGTTTAAAAATCCTTAAAAAAAAAAAGTAACTGTGAACTCTTCCGAAGAGAAAGCTGAGTTCTTGGTGGAGGTGAGGGGCTCACTTCCCTTTCCTGAGCTTGCCTGTTTTCGAGGTGCACGGGGTCCCCAGAGACTCCCTCCTCTTGTCAGCAGCACCCTTGCCTCGTGTTGCCTCACACGCGCCTGCGCTCCCTCGGGGACCGTCCTTGAGCCGCAGGTGGTTCTCTGGGTAGATTGGTTTTCATCACCATTAGCCTTCCCCTTCTGCTCTTCAAGGCACAGTCTTTTTAAATCTGGCCTCCCCCTCTTTAATTTAATTCTTAGATAAATTATAAAGTATACAGTAAATCTTTACCAGATCAGACTAATTTGGTAAGGGACTAGTTTGTGTTAATTGAAAGCTCTTTTGAAGAAATAAGTATTTTTCTAGGATATGTAACTCAAAGTAGGTTACCTACCACTGTTGCCTGGTAGAGGCTTATCAAGAAGATAATTATTTCTAATTACAGTATTAAGTGTTTGTAAGTGCTTGAAGATATTTGAAGAATTTATTTTTGAGATCTCTGAACACTTTACCTAATCTCCCTTACATTGTTAATTAGCAGGATCTGTGAATAAAAGATTGAGCTCTCAAAAGGACATGTATTTCAGCCCCAGTTCCAAATGATCCTTGATTCCAGATTTACTTTACCTGCCAATCAAGAAATAGAACTTCTGACGCTACAGGTTTTCTTTTGTCAGTGATACTGAGAGGAACAGGTGGGGAGAAATTAAACTTTTATGATAAAACTGGTGACTCAATTCTCGTTCTGTACACCATGAACAGAATGTGCCATTGTTAGATTTGAACTGAGAAAGGAAGTGTTCTTTGTCTGAACAAATTAGAACAAACATTGTACTAAGACAGTTTACTAATAACATATCCTTTTGGGTACCACGTGAGCATCTTTCAGATTTTTTATTTCTAGCATGTAGTTATGGGAGGGGGAGTGGCCTCCTTCTCGAATATAGGTCTTAAACGTTCTGTATAGGTGTCCCCATGGATGCAGTAATTACCTCTTGATAAAGATGCTTATTGACCTTCAAAATTATTTTTCCAGTATACATTGGCTTAGTTGGCAAGAAAACCAAGTGTTTGAGTCCAGGGTCCAGTGATTGGGTTGGTTAGTTGTTCAGTTGCTCAGTTGTGTCCAACTCTTTGCGACACTATGGACTGCAGCACACCAGGCTTCCCGTTCCTTTGCTGTCTCCTGGAGTTTGCTCAGACTCGTGTCTCCTGAGTCGGTGATGCCATCCAACCATCTCATCCTCTGTTGCCACTTTCTCCTGTCCTCAATCTCTCGCAGCATCAGAGTCTTTTCCAATGAGTCTGCTCTTCACATCAGGTGGCCAAAGTACTGGAGCTTCAGCATCAGTCCTTTCAATGAATATTCAGGGTTGATTTCCTTTAGAATTGACTGGTTTGATCTCCTTGCAATCCAAGGGACTCTCAAGAGTCTTCTCCAGCACCACGATTTATGTGTTTGTATATTATACTATTCATATATTTGTGAAGAATATATGAATATATAAACAAATTTGGCATAATGCCTGACTCGTAATAAGAGCACTCAATCATGATTGTCAGGGAAACAGGCTCTGGAGACAGACGGCCTGGAGTTCAGTCCTAATTCTGCTGTTTACTAGGCAATTTACTTCTCAGCATCCAGGTTTCTTATTTGTAAAGTGGTGGTAACAGCAGAACCGGTCTCAGAGTTTTCAGCCAATAAGATATGGCATGTGTCACTAGCACGGTATTTTTCCTCCTGGGCATGTGGCAGGATTGAAGTTAGGTAGGGCCAGTGCATCGAATTCCGGAAGCCCAGGAGACTTCCGGGGAAGGCTTTAGAGCCGGTGGGCGATTCGCCGAGTACCCTGCCGCGCCATGGCCGCCGGCGGCGTTCCTGGTGCAGGGGCTCCACCACAGCCCGGGCCCCTCAGCCGACTCGCAGCAGGCTTGTTAGCATGAATGAGAGAAACCTTTCCCTTTTTCTTAAGCCCCTAGAGTTTTGGTGTTGGTTGGGAGGCCAGCAAAGCCTAGCACATGCTGACCAGCACACCAGAGGAGCAGCCCTGGCGCTGCACCGGAAGTTAGATTCCGGCTGAAATGAGTAATAGTGCCGAGTGTCAGCTGTGCTGGCTTGGACACCTCGGCCATGGAGACCCTGAAAACCTTTGGATCCTGAACCTGCAGCTCCCTTGTGGGGGTGTCTGTAAAACCACCCTGTGTGTGCTCTGAAGTACACCAGGCCCGGGCAGTGGCCGCCTGTTTGCAGGACCTGGCCCTTTTCTTATACGGCCGAGCTCAGGCAGCTTTTCTGTGAGTAGAGGTTCGTCGTATTTGGCCTTGGGACTAAGGTGCTGGTTGTTATCTGTTGCCCTGGCTCTGATCTCTCTGCCCCTGCAGCTTTTGTCCCCTCTGTGACCCCAGAGCCTAGGCTCTCTCGCCTCGAGTCCCTGCTGGTCTGTGTCCCCAGGAGCCCACACTCTGCCTTCCAATCCTCTTGGTTTGGATCATGTTCCTCTGCTTGGCTATGCCGCTCTTTTTGTTCATGTCTCTCTGAGCTTTAGGGGGTACGCATGAGATGTCCTGGGGGACAGCCCTCTTTTGAAGCCTGAACAATGTGTTTGAGCAGCACTGGTAATGACTGAGATGTGCCTGGCATCCCAGTGAGGAAGGTGAGCTCCCAGGGGTAATTGTGCTGGAGGCTTGGGTTGGAGCAGAGATGATTCAGTGTCAGGTTTTGACGTGTGTCCCGGACTTAAGGCTTTTCGTTAGCCTTTGTTCCAGAACACTGAGGAGACAGTGGAAATGTTACTGCTGCCGGAAGGAAAACATTATGAGGAATGGCTTTTCACTAGAATGCTGGCGGACTGCTTTCATGTAAGGTAATAATAGACAGATCACTCCAAGAGAACTGAAGCTTAGCAGTCTTTTTAAAACCAATGTCTTTTCTACCAAAATGGTAATTCAGGTTCCTTATTTTTTAAAGATTGGAAAATACAAAAGCACCATAAAAAGAATGACTCCTCATAACCCCACAGGACAAAGAAAACCACTGTTGGCACTTTGGAGCTTGTTTTTCTTTTAGTTTTACGTAGGTACGTTTGTAAATAACATAGGGATGATAAACAATAGTACATCTTATTGAAACCAAAATGGTTAATTTCTGTGCCGGGAAGTCTTTTAAGTGCTTCATGTGAATTAGCTCATTTATTCCTCACAGCTCTTCAAAGAATCACTATCTCCATTTTACAGAAGAGGAAGCTGAAGCACAGAGAGGCTAAGTCATTTTTCCAGGGCTACACAGCTCACAAGAACGGTCCCAGGGTGGGAACCAAAGCCGTCTGTCTTTCAAGTCCAGGGTTTTGACTATCCCATGTTGCCCTCTCACAGTCAAGATAGTTTGGAGTACGCATCAGGGAGTTTTGCAGTGTTAGCTATGAGCTGTCTGGTTCTCTCTCCTCATTCTATAGATCAGGAAATCAAAGACCACACAGGTGATTAGATATAGCCGAGAACACACAGCTGGTGAATGCCAGTGCCAACATCAGAGCGCGTGTGCCCTGACCCACCTGGTCCCCAAGCTCATTGGCTCTGGGCGAGCTGTGGACCTTAATCCTTCTCCCTGGAACCCTGCCTCGAAAAGACTGCGTTTGTACCATGACCTCACTGCCAAGTCTGATATGGTGGCTGGAGGACTCACTCAGCTTTCTTCCAGCCGGTACCTGCAGCCCCAGCTTGAGGTCAGGGATTGTATGGGTTTGCTGACTCTTAATTATCTCGCAGAGCCTGGGCTATAAAAGGTGGAGGCCTGTAGCCCAGCACCAGCTTCAGCTCTCCACCCTCATCAGCAGTTTCTAAGACTGGCGAGCCCCCGGAAAGAGTCATTGATTGAGCCTTAGACACGGTTGCTATCCTCCACCTGAACTCTCGAGGACGTGCCAGGCATTGTAACTTTAAAGTGAGCCAGAAGTCAGCCAGCCGTCTGAGTGCAAACATTCCTGTGTACGCGGCCGGCCGGGGCCAGCATTTGTGAGGGAACTGGGCCGGTGCTCTGAGACAGCAGCTGGAAAGGCAGCTGCCGTGGGGCTGAGAATTACAGGAAGAGAAACAGGTGATGACTTCTTGCTGTGTTTGGTACGGTAAGGATTAAGAGCCCCTGTATCCTCCAAGGTGTGTTGGACTTCTTAATAGGGACTGTCAAGGAGGGTTTTGTTTTCTTTAAAAAAAAACAAAACTTCATCTGTTTTTATCTGAGTGACAGCCTTCCTTCTTATGACTCCCACGATGTGGAGCAAAAACGACAAGTGAACCACACAATATACTGGCCAGAACGAATGTGTGCTGTTAGAAGCGAGGCTCGTGGTTACCTCTGAAGTGGGGATTGATGTTGTTGTGACTGACGGGGCCGCAGGGGAGCTTGTGTGTGTGTTTCGTTTTGTTTTTTTAACTGAGTCCTGGTTACACTAGGTTTAGAGTTTGTGAAAATTCAAGTTTTATTCTTTTTAAATATGCTTTTTTCTGTGTGTAAATTAAGCTTAAAGTTTAGAAGTCCTTGTTTTTATTTGTGCTTCATGTTGCACGTTGATACTTAGAAAAATCTGATCAGTTGAATCAGGTTGAAGTGATGTAGAAATTACTACCTAGGTATTAAGAAAACGTCTTTACCTGAAATTGTTGGTCTGTCTGGACAGAACTCCTAAGGCCATTTTTCTTTTCTCTTCAAATGTATCTTATAGTTTTATTTACTTATTTATTGGCTGCACTGGGTGTTTGTTGGGGTACACAAGCTCAGTGGTTGTGGCACGGGAGCTTGGTTACCTCATGGTATGTGGGGTCTTATTTCCCTGACCAGGGATTGAACCTGCGTCCCTTGCATTGCAAAGTGGGTTCTTAGCCACTGGACCACCAGGGAAGTCCCTTCAAATATATCTTAAATCAGGGGTCCCCATCCTTTTTGGCACTAGGGACTGGTTTTATAGAGGAGGACATTTTCCAGGCCTCGGGTGGGGGGGGGATGGTTTCAGGATGATTCAAACCCATTACATTTATTACATTTATTGTGCACTTTAATTGTATTATTATTATTATTATTATTATATCAGCTCCACCTCAGATCATCAGGCATTAGATCCTGGAGGTTGGATACCCCTGTCTTAAATGACTTCAGTGTAGATTCTTCCTGGATAAAGAATGAGGTCACTTTAGTTCAGCAAACATGAATCGACAGCCTCTTGTGAAGTAGGGACAGAGCTCGCTCTAGAGCTGGGGGCAGTGGCGACACCACCTTTCCCCTGGAGGAGTGGGTGAGTGCTCAGAGCCGGAGTAAAGTGAAGCAAGAGCACCCTGGAGGATCGCAGGGAGGACAGGCAGCTTTCTGACAGCACTAGGGAAAGCTTCAGAGGAAAACAGTGGCATTTGAAATGGATTATAAAGAATATACTGAATTTTGATAAACAGAAGTGGGTATGTAGCTGCCATTGAAAATACCGTGCACATGAGGAAATCCATAGAAAATGCATACACATTCTGGGAACTTTGGTTTATATGGTTCACTTAAGATTATTGGCATTCATCAGGTGCATGGTGGAGGCCTGACAGATAAGCTGGGCCCTCAACAGTGGCCAGGTTGTATTAAATAAGAGAGAACCAAAGAGATTTTCTCAGAAGTAGAGCAGCATGATCAGATGGGCTATCTTAAGTGACACTGAATTTCTGACCTCGCAGTTGTACTGTTATTAAGTCTGTCTGCCCAAAGTAAACATTTCCTCCTTTGTTTCTGTAATTTGAGCCTGTTCCTGCTTGGGTCCGTGGGGTGGGCCATAGGTGCCTGGCCTCCTTGAACTTCCTGTGGTCATCTCTTCAGGGCTCGAAGGTGATCATTATGTACCTTCTTTAGCTCCTACACCCATCCTTCCCCCTTGACCAGGTGAAGTCACAATTCCTTTATCCTTTTTTATCATCTTATAGTGATCCGGCATTTAATTCCTTCCAGCCTTTCCTATGTGATGCTCATCTGCCAAAGAAAGCAACCAGGATCTCTTACAGCCAAGTCGTGTGTGGGAGAGGGGGCCAAGAAGTAAGTTAAGAAACTTTTTTTAAGTTGTGAAGGAGGCCCATTGACCCACTGACCTGGGATTGTGTCCCCCTGGGCTACTTACTGGGTTCTTTTCATGGAGAAAGCACTGGGTAGGCTTTTGCATATGGCAAAGTGTTGATGCTAAGTATTGGAAACGGTCCACATTTGAGCCTGGGTCACTTGTCAGTATGAGGTCTGTTATTGTCCTAGCAGTTTTCAGCTGTGTCAGCTTCTTCTCCTGGTTAAAAAGAAAAAGCTAACTTGAACTGAACATTGTCTTGTCTCCCATCCCATCTCCCAAGACTCCCAAGTCATTCTTCTAATCAAAAGATTGTCAGCTTTACAAGTAAGATACTTCAGTTTAGAGCCTAAGAATTTTTGTTCAGAGATTGTGTTCAAATGCTATAAAGACCTGTGTTTAGTCCTCTGGGGACAAGAGTGTCCTGACATGTAAAGAGGACCAGAGGTAGGGTGTGTTGGATTCAAATCCTGGCTCTTTTAAGTCTGTTTCTACATGTTACGTGGATATAACATGTTCTTTGCCTGGTGTGATGGTGAGGCCCAGACAAGACCAACCCTGTGATCATCCAGTGCCTGCCATGCGGATCCCATTTGCCTGTCCCTTTTAGAGCAGAATCTGGTCCCCTCCCCTGGCCAGCGTGCTCAGTAATGCAGTTCTTTTCTCCTGGTGGCCCTGGAGTGAGAAAGCTGTTTCACGTGGTCTTAGTATTGTCACCATTGTTGTTTATAATCACTTTGGTTGTGGTTTGGGTTATTTGTTTCCACATCTAAATATTGCTGTTGTATTACTCAGTTAATCTTGTACCATATTAGTCTATCACATCTGTTTCAAGGTTTCATTAAGAAAATGATTCTTGTGTTGATGAATGTACCTCCTGGAACTTTGCTTTCTTTTTTCTTTTTATTTTTCTGTGCTTCTGTTAAATGATTGAGTTCTGAATTGAGTGCATTCTCCACAATGGTGAAGTTCACTGTGAATGGGACACAGCAGCCATTCCACTTAACCAGGCACTTTGGGAAACCATGAGGACTGATAACATCATCGCATGATGGATTTTCTACCCTGGCAACAAATGCTTACCATCTAATCAGACAGAACATTGGATATCCTGGTCGAGCTGAATCTCAGCATCCCTGTACATGAGTGCAGGAAGGAGTTGGGTTGTCTTTCATTCAGCTTGAGAGGATAGAAGGGAGTTTTTACCTGGCGAATACTTGCAGCTTGAAAATCTGGGGTGTAAAGTATGTCTGTTGTGTGTGTACAGGGTCGGTCACAGTGACTCTTTCTTGGGCTTCCAGTCTAACAGTGCTTCCCCGCCCCCCACCCGCTGTCTCCTCCAGGTAGAACGTCATGACATGAATACCCTAAGCCTGCCCCTGAACATCCGCAGAGGCGGGTCGGACACCAACCTCAACTTCGATGTAGCAGATGGCATCCTGGACTTCCACAAGGTCAAACTCAATGCGGACAGCCTGAGACAGAAAATCCTCAAGGTCACAGAGCAGATAAAAATCGAGCAAACATCCCGTGATGGGAACGTGGCAGAGTACCTGAAGCTGGTCAGCAGCGCGGACAAGCAGCAGGCTGGCCGAATCAAGCAGGTGTTCGAGAAGAAGAACCAGAAGTCGGCTCACTCCATCGCCCAGCTGCAGAAGAAGTTAGATCAGTACCACCGGAAGCTCCGGGAGCTCGAGCAGAACGGGGCCCTCCGGAGCACCAAGGACACGGCCAAGGACCAGCTGAAGGACATCCCGCCCTCTCTGAAGGATGCCCAGGCCAAGTCCCGCACTGCCCCCCACAGCCTGGAGAGCAGCAAGTCTGGCATGCCCGGGGTGTCCCTCACCCCGCCTGTGTTTGTCTTCAACAAGTCCAGAGAGTTCGCCAACTTGATCCGGAATAAGTTCGGCAGCGCTGACAACATTGCCCACCTGAAGAACTCCTTGGAGGAGTTCCGGCCCGAGGCCAGCGCCAGGGTCTACGGGGGCAGTGCCACTATCGTGAACAAGCCCAAATACGGCAGCGACGCGAGTGCTCGAGCGGCACGTCCGGCTCCGCCGACAGCAATGGGAACCAGTCATTTGCGGCTGGGGGCTCGGGCGCGCTGGACAGCCAGGGCAAGCTCACGGCCATCCTGGAGGAGCTCCGGGAGATCAAGGACACCCAGGCGCAGCTGGCTGAGGACATCGAGGCCCTCAAGGTGCAGTTCAAGAGGGAGTACGGCTTCATCTCTCAGACACTGCAAGAGGAGAGATACAGGTATTTCAGGCTCTGCTCTTCGGAGCTTGAGTTTTTAGGATTGGAGAGATTGTTTGAAAGTGATATGCTCATAGTTGTATTTTTGTCTTTAATGTGAATGTGGGTCAAAAGGCATTTAGGAACTGAGAGTTCCTTCCGTACTTTGCAATTCTAAATATTGTAATTTGTGACTTGAAGCCCAACAGCTTAGAGAAAGACGTTGTGCATGTGGGTCTGTTAAAATATCACCATACAGTCAATGACTCACATGCATATCGAGTGCCTGATTCAGTAGACAGTTGTTACAAGATCTCGGTATACTAATTTCAAGATCTGTATTTGGTTTCCCCCTGAAATAACTGTCAAGTAAAAAAACAAATTCGTGGTCCAGCAAGGTAACTTTTATTTGGTACATAAATCTCAAAGTCTTTATATAATGTATTTTTTTGTGAGATTACATTTTGCTTATTAATAAACCTTTCACCATAAATGAAAACCTTTCAAACGGAATCTTAAAAATTCAAATCTTGTGGATTTATATTAGCTAATTTTTAAATTCAAGTGTTATATATGGCTGGCTTTTTGGTGCCTCTAGCTTAAAAAGTGTACATGCCCAAATATGAAGTGATTTTCCACCATTTTCCCAGTAAAAATATCCCCCCATCAGGTATTTTTGTCAAGTGAAGGTTAACTTCTAAAAATATAGATGAAACAGTGAATGCCTGTTACATATTATAAGATTTAAATTTTAAATTTAGTTTACATGTTGTTTTATATCTGATATATGAATTTATATGAGTGTTAATTTAGAGATGTGGCTTTTCCAGCTATTACATTTTATGAAACAATTTTTTTTTTAAACTGTGTACATCTTTGGCTTTGGATTCTTTGTTACATAAGAACTATTTTTGAGTCACAGGTTTTCTAAATAATATTGACTTTAATTCCATTCAGGTAGTTTGGGATACAGCTTTGTTTGGGTCCAAATTTTATTTCAAGTCATAAATATCCATTCAAACAGTTCTGGTTCTCATGTTGTTATATCGTTCTGTTTGTGATCTTCCTGATTTAGTCTCTCACTGTATTGCTTACCTTAGGAGATCTTTGTTTTTGATCTTTATTTTATATTGGAGAGTAGCTGATTTATGATGTGTTAGTTTCAGGGGTACAGCTAAGTGATTGTTATACATATACATCTGTTCTTTTTCAGCTTCTTGCCCCATTTAGGCTTTTACAGAGTATTGAGTAGAGTTCCCTGTGCCATACAGTAGGTCCTTATTACCTATTTTATATATAGCAGTGTGTCCATGTTAGTATCAAACTTCTAATTTATCCCTCCCCTCACCTTTCCCTTTGACAATCCTCAGTTTGTTTTCTAAGTCTGTGAGTCTGTTTCGGGTTTTTCAGTAAGTTCATTTGTATCTTTTGTTTAAAGATTCCGCAGATAAGCGATCTCACATGCTGTTTGTCCCTGTCTGACTTATTTCACTGAGTGTGATAACCTCTGGGCCCATCCGTGTTGCTGCGAGTGGCCGCATGTCATTCTTTTTTCATGTCTGAGTAGTATTCCATTGTCAGTGTGCACCACGTCTTCTTTATTCATTCATCTGTTAAGAGGTCTTTAAAAGGCTTGCTTACAAACACCCAACACTGAGCAGCTACAAGGTCCTCCCTGAGAATGATCATTAAATCTGTGTTAAAGTGTTTTTTAAATGATTTTTCCAAGTGACCTGTGTTAAGTGTCTAAAACTGGCATTACTCAAAAGTCATCCAGGCTAATGCATTTTCCCCAAATGGTGCTTCCTGTTTCAAAATAAATATTATATAAGTTTTCAGATATAAGACAAAATTCTCCTTCTCTGAGGGGACTGGGCATTGGGAATAAGAATCTTTGTGCTTCTTTAGATTTGAACTTTTCGAACTGCCACCTGTTAAGCCCTCTTGAATTTGCACCAAGCTGAATTTTTTTTATTGGCACTTAAGAACTAAGACCTGTATTCACCATCACCGTGTACACTGGGAAATCGGTGGAATCCGCTCCCGCATAGAATCTGGTCCTTTCTTTATAGCCTCTCTGGTGCATGAGAGCTATGGCGGTGAGCCCCCGGGCACTGAGAGGTCAGAAGAGGGAGAGGCACCACGTGCCAGTGGGTCCTCGCCTTGAGCAGGCTTCTTGCCAGCCCCATCTCCTGACCAGCCCAAACGAGGAGCCGATGGGGTCTTCCCTGTTGTCCCCACAGCCAGCAAGCTGCTGGTGTGGCGTGGGTAGAAAAACCCAATTTGGTTTGCATGAACTCTCAGTAGTGAGGACAGAGTTAAGACTTCAGAGACCAGTCCTTTCTGGAGCTAGAGTTCAGCGTTATCCAAAAGCATGTCCCCTACAGCCAGACGTACTCTTGGAAGCTCAGTCTGCCTGGATGAGCACAAGCCACAGGGCAGTGGCACCAACAGGCACAAAGGATGTCATTCTCTAAGTGCTGTCTGTACACTTTTGAAACGTCGTGCTCAGAATCGATTCATCTCTTTACAAAGGTACGAGCGACTGGAGGACCAGCTCCATGACCTCACAGACCTGCATCAGCACGAGACGGCCAACCTGAAGCAGGAGCTAGCCAGCATCGAGGAGAAGGTGGCCTACCAAGCCTACGAGCGCTCGCGGGACATCCAGGTACCTTCCCCCCGACCACCAGAGCTCATGCGGGCTCTTCCCCGCCATTCATTCATTTAACCAACCGATACATTACACGCAAGCCTATAAGAATTTCTGGCATGAGGGGCAAACATTTAACCTTTACCCTGTTGACCCCAGTAGCTCCTGTTATAGACTTTAAGCTATAGTCTGTTTGCTTGCTGCCTAAATTAGTTAACAATTATTTTTTACCTATCCCCAAGCCTATCACCTATACTCTACTTTCCCCACCATCACCACATTTTTACAAATTTTAAAACATGAGACGCACCTTGCCTCCAACATTCTTGCTTAGGTGAGAAATCAAGAGGAACACAGCTGGCAGCAGGCTCAAGACAACATGAATGAAGGCCAAGTTACATGGTTATAGGCTCTGAAAGCCTCAGAAATTCAGGCGTGCGGTGCCCAGCAAGCTATGGACTTGTGGGGCAGGGGACCACAAAATGATCAAACCCTAGATTTCAGTCCCAGCCATTTACCAGCTACCTGGTCCTGAGCAAGCTTTAAGTTTCTTTGCTTATCTGTAAAATAATAGCTTTCATATTTGTGGGAATTTCAAGCACTTGAGTACATACTACTCTGTGGTAGGCACTGTCAAAGCGCTTGAGATGTCTGTATGCCCATTTGTTTCTGTTTGTGATAGCTCCTATTCCTCTCCCCATTTCTCAGATGTAGAGACCAAGGCCCAGAGACCTTGTTCAAGGTCTTACAAGTAGTCCTTGAGTAATGAATCTGAATTAAAGTCCTGGAGAAGGTGGGTTTTGAAGGTGTGGATGGGATCCCAGTGGATGGAGGAAAACGGATCAGTATAAACAAAGGCGTATTCTAGTGATGAAGTGATACTAATGCTGCCATGGTGCTTCCCTGGCGGCTCACATGGTGAAGAGTCCGCCTGCAACACAGGAGACCTGGGTTCGATCCCTGGCTCAGGAAGACCCCTAGAGGAAGAAATGGCAACCCACTCCAGTATCCTTGCCTGGGAAATCCCATGGACAGAGGAGCGGGATGGGCTATATATAGTCCGTAGGATCGCAAAAGAGTCAGACACAGCTGAGCAAGTGAACAACAACGCTGTAGTGAAGCAACCTGAGGCTTCTTGAGCTCCTTTTTGGGGGTTCCAGAAGGTCTCCTTCCTCCCTACCTCCAGCTTTTATTCAGATATAATTTTCATACAACTCTGTTAAAGTATACAATATAATGATTTCATATGTGTACGTATTGCAAAAATATCACTACAGTAAATGAACATTCATCACCTCACATAGTTACAAATTTGTTCTCTTGTGATGAGAACTTTTAAGGTCTACCCTGAGCAACTTTCAAATATATAATACCACATTGTTAACTATAGTGACCAAGCTGTACATTACATTCCCCCGGGTTTATTCATCTTATAACTGAAAGTTTGTGCTTTTTACCCTCTTCACCCATTTCGCCTCCCTTCCCCTGTTAATCTACAGTGTTTGTTGTCTGACTCACTTCACTTAGCGTTAATACCCTTTAGGTCCTTCCATGTTGCAAAGGGCATTGCTCTCTGCTTTCTCGTGGCTGTGCAATATGCCTGTGTGTGTGGGCACCACATTTTCTTTCTTTCTCCCATTAGTGAACACTTGAGTTGTTGCCATGGATTGGCTATTGTCAGTAAGTAATGCTATAATAAATGTGAGGGTGTGAATTTCTCTTCTAGATGGTAATGTCATATCCTTCCGGTATGTACACAGAAGTGAGATTTGTGGATCATATGGTAATTCTATTTGTAATTTTTTGAGGAACCTCTATGCTGTTTTCCATAGTAGCTGCGGTGATTTACATTCCCATAGATTGCCTTTTTTAAGAAAAGGAAACAAAGAGTACTATCCAAGTCCTGCTCAGCTTCAGTTTTACAAATGTTCTTTGTAGGTGTGGTTATTTTCTCCAACCCACTTCATAAGGGGCTGAAACACAGATTTCTCCCACAATGTGTGAGTTTCAGCTGTCCTGAGTTTCAGCTGTCCATGTTTTGCTCCTTCCTGTCAAGGGCTGAGCCTGTGCTAATGCCGGTTGTCTGCTTGGATGATGTTGGGAGCCAAAGAAAGCATCAGCCTTGTTTGCCTCTGAGGACCTTGGTGCAGAAGACACCAAGCGGATTTCTGCTCTGGGCTAGGAGGCTGAACTTTACTGCTGACTGGTGAAAAGATCTGAACCCGTTTAAATGTGACATGTTGCCAGGCAAACAGTACAGTCTGTTTGATTAGAACATGCTGTTTAGCATATATCTGGGATTCCACTGGCTTATATCTAAATATTATGTATGGCTTGCTTATTTAGGGGATTGTTTGGGTTTATATTGTTACTCTTTTTTTAAAGAAATATACTTTAGAGATGAAAGGGGTAAGATAAGGGCGAGGGTGAACTTCAGAGAGAACTTAAAAATACAGAAGATTTCATTTTACCATTTTCTAGTTTTGCCTGTAGCTCAGAAATGCAAAGGGGATGTCCGTGCGAGTGACTGGAGGGCCTTGTTAGAATCTTGCCCCTGTCACTTACTGTGTGACCCTGCACAAGTCAGTGCCGTGCCTCAGCTTCCTCATCTGTAAAATGGAAATATTAATGAGCTCTACCTCGAAAGATAAATACTGACACATTATCAGACAAAAAACAGATGCCGGTCAGTTTTCTATTTAGTATGTATGAGTAGCTATATTTCTTGGGGCTTTGGTGACTGGGCCTGCTCAGCTTCCTCTTCCTTGTTTCTTTTGTGCTTATAAGCAGGGTTATACAAGGTGATGGAGTAGTATAGACGAGGGTAGTTGTTGCCTGTTAGGATACAAAACTTTTGTTGTTTTAAAGAACAAATGAGTTTTTTTAACCCTGGATTCCAAATGAAAAGTTTAAAGATAATCCTGTCCTTTGTCCTTATCCCCAGTAAATGTAGTACTTACTTTGGTCCACTATTTAATTTCTTAGTGGGTGCTGTGACCAAAATTCCTTACAGCTGACTGCTTAATTTTCTTGACTTTTTCTTTTGGTTTAAAATTTGACAGAAGTTCTAAGGAAGTTTTTAGAATCAATCTATTCTGTATATGTAAATCATCTCCCCAATCACAAGTGAATGCATTTACCTAAAATGGTGATCTTTTGTCCCGTTTCATCACTAGTTCCATGCCATGCCTAAAACAGAGGATGCTATCTGTGAACCTAAGCATTTGAAAAGAATACGTGATTTGGGGCACCCTTTGCCTGTTGCTATAGAAAGTCAGCATTGTTTAGACTGTGAGGATCCGAAGAAGTTTTACCTTCTTTGTCGGTAGCCTGTATGATGAGAGTTACTATAGTAACAGAGAACCCTTGGCCCATAGCATATGTTCACAAAAAGGAAAGTAAATCAATATTGGCCGTTATGCTCGTTTAAAATCTGAAAACATGACTGGATTTTAATTGAGCAAACATATATTGGGAAATGAGTTAGAAAATAGGCTGGTGAAGCAGACTGGGTCATGGCGCTGCCTCCACCTAGGTCTTTTTCTCCTGGGAGGTGCAGGTTTCTTCCCCTTTTCAAGCCGCGTGTCCCCTTGCTGGCTCTCAGGCTCTGGAGCGTGCAGCCAGCTGGTGCTTGCTGCTGGAGGTGTCTGCAGCGCAGAGCAGGTCTGGCCCGTGGTTGTCGGGGGGCCCAGAGAAGGGCTTGACAGTCCGGTGGGTCCAGGAAGGCTTCCCTCAGGATGTGACCGTCGACATGGGACCCGAAAGATGGAGCGGGCTGGTGTGTGGGGAGGCAGACCTTTTAGGCAGAGCACAGTGCATGTGCAAAGGCCCCGAACACGGTCCTTTTCAGCACTTTCTAAAGCCAGTATGGCCAGAACACAGTGAAGGCAGGGAGGAAGCTGGCTTGTCTGCTAAGCTTGGCAGGAGAGAGTGGCTGGGCCTGGGCCACGTTAAAGAATTAAAAGGTTCTACGAGAAAGAGCCATACCAGGTATGCATCTTTCAGAGATCACCTGGGCTGCTGTGTGGAACGTGGAATCATGAGGTTGAGGATGGAGGGGATGTGCAGAGAAACGAGTGTAAAGTTATTGCAGGCAGAGACCCTGGTGGTTTAGGTGGGGGCTTACTGTGGGAGGGGAGAGGAATGGACCAGTTAAGATAAATACCAGACGCTGTGTGGGTGGGGCTGATCAGGGAGTGCCCCTCATGCTTCTCAGATGAGAATTTGGCTCACCACGTGCTGTTTTCTGAAAAAAGGACTGGAAGGGAAGCAGGGTTGATGGCAGGAATGAGGATGGTGAGGACATGTGTACAGAACTGGCAACACTGCATTTGAGGTGCTTCTGGGCTCTGACGGAGGTCTCAGGGCCTCCCTGGTGGCTCAGTGGTGGGGAACCTGCCTACCAGCAGGAGATGCAAGAGACGTGGGTTAAGTCCCTGGGTCGGGAAGATCCCCTGGAGAAGGAAGTTGCAGCCCACTCCAGTACTCTTGCCCAGGAAATCCCATGGACAGAGGAGCCTGGTGAGTTACAGCCTATGGGGTCACAAAGCAGTCAGACACGACTTAATGACTGAACAGCAGCAGTGATGGAGATGTCAGGGGCTCATGTAGACACACAGCTCGGTCTCAGAAGAGACAGCTGGGCTGGAGATGTACCTGGAGTACAAGTGATGAAAGCTTGGGGGGCGAGACCTAGGGAGAGGGCATGGCCTCGGGCAAGGCCCTGGGGACTCAGCGCTCAGAGAGCAGCCACAGGAACCCCGGGTCCACGGCCTGTCTCTCCTGCTGTCCTCCACTGCTCTGCAGCGGATGCACAGACTCTGAGCAGTGGCATGAGGACCAGGAGTTGGAGATGCCATGTCCTCCATTGCTGGAGGTGGTCCTGTGTTGCAGAACGGGACCCCACCCCCTCCTCTGGTTTGTCCCTGAGGGTTCCACCAGATGCCAGTATTTTATGCACTTTATTCTAAATACAGAGTCAAAATACGTAACCATGGGACTTCTCTGGGGATCCAGTGGTTAAGATCCTGTGTCTCCAGTGCAGGGCATGGGTTTGATCCCTGGTCGGGGAACTAAGATCCCACATACTGTGCAGTGCGGCCAAACACCAAAATACCTGCCCATAAATTCCTTATTCATGGTATTTCACGGTTGTAGATGCATGCTCATTCTATCCATGAATAGCAGGATAAGGCGAGCCCTGGGATTCTTGTCTGACACCTCTGTCTGTCATCACTACCATTGTTACCATCAGCGTTGGTGTGAAGCTGGCCCAGCAGAGCGTCCTGAGCGGGTCAGCCCTGTGCATGTCCCTGTCAGTGTTGGTGTGAGGCTGGCCCAGCAGCAGCGTCCTGATTGGGGCGGCCCTGTGCACGTCCTGGGTCACGCTCCCGTGTTGCCCCGACAGCGTTTGATCCTCGCTCTCCCTCTCACCCACAGGAAGCCCTGGAGTCCTGCCAGACCCGCATCTCAAAGCTGGAGCTCCACCAGCAGGAGCAGCAAGCCCTGCAGACGGACACGGTGAACGCCAAAGTCCTGCTGGGCAAGTGCATCAATGTCGTCCTCGCCTTCATGGCCGTCATCTTAGTGTGCGTGTCCACCATCGCCAAGTTCATCTCGCCCATGATGAAGAGCCGCTTCCACATCCTCGGCACCTTCTTCGCTGTGACTCTCTTTGCGATATTTTGTAAAAACTGGGACCACATTCTGTGTGCCATAGAAAGGATAATAATACCAAGATGAAGTCTCCAGTTCCTGTCCTCACATCCTTTCAAGTTTTTATTTTAAAGAAAACTCTGTGCATACTACCAAACTTTAAAATGCACATTTGTGCCGACGGACAAATACAAGGACCGGGGCTGTGCGTTGTAAATAACTACAGTTCTCGTCACTCTGTGGCACTCACCAGCTGGGTCCCTGTGCGTGGTTCCATGAATCTGTTTCCAGGCTCTCCCCACCTTGCTCACTGCCTTAATCAGTCCTGGTCTCCTGCCCACCTGCCCAGCTCAGCACGGTCAGCTTCTGGTTGCCAAGCACGTGGGGTAATCAGTGACCCAGAAGAAGAGAGATTTTCAGTCTCTCTTAAGTCTCTGTCGATATTGAGCTTCACCGTTGCTAGGGTTACATTTCCCCTCAAGGCCTGTAAGCAGTGAAGATGTGGCATGACTCGGGGAGGGGAAGACGCTCAGACGGTGACCCTGTGAGCCTGTGGGGCCTGTGAAAGCACAGTAGATCCCGTGTAATCTGTCCCACTGTTTGCTGCTGACCGTCGGTCCCCCGTGTGCCCAGTGTCCCCTGTGGCAACTGTGTGTGACTGTCACATGAGAATCTTGCAGTTCATCTGTTAGTCCATCAAAAGTCAACCTAGGCATTCCATTGATCTTAAATGGTGAGACGTGAGGATTTATGAATGGGTCTTGCCTTCTTACACCCAGGGAGCCATAGTCCTGATTCCACCTTCACTGACTGTTGAACACACCACCTTCCAGGCATATAGAGATGCTCCCCAGTCCCTCTTCAACCTGTGTCTTTAATTGAGGTCCGAAAAGCACTGTATCTGTGTTCCAGCAAATTTTCACTGTGATCAGCCCCTCTCAGGATGTGTTTCATTTTCTGTGATTCATTTTATTCAGTCTGTGAGGGCTGGCAAAGTGTACTCAGTAAATAAAAAAGGCTGCTCACGTTTCAAGTTGTTTTTTTTTTTCTCTCTCTCTCTCCAAGAAAGTATAGCAGAATCATAGTTTCTAAAGCTAAAGTGCCCTGAAATGGGAACACGGGAAAAAGGAAAGAGAATATGTGGTTTAAGGGAGTGGCATTTAGACCAGTGGGTGCAGGTGACCTGCATGAAGATTGAGAGGGTCCTTGGCAGACCCTGAAAGACCTGCAAGAATAAAATAAATTAGATTTGGTGTCTGAGCCAAGGTTGCCCTCTGCCTCTTAGGATAAGTTCTAAGGGAGCGGTCACACTTCTGCTATGGTGAGAGCATGCAGAAGTCAACATATTTGGCCAGTTTGGGGGATGTTATTTACTCTCTTGAGCCCAGATGATACTGTCTTTTAAATCTGTTTCTCTGTCACAAAAAAGAAACTCTAGAAGATGTTATTGGAAACTGGTTCATCTCCTCCTCCCACCAGATGTTTTGTTATCTGAAGACAAAAAGGAGAGTGTTAGTGTATGTTATCTTCCAGAAAACATCAAATGACCCAGATTTAAATTTTAAGTGCAATATTTTTGCAAATAGAGCTTCCCTGGTGGCTCAGCAGAAAAGAATCTGCCTGCAGTACAGGAGTCGCAGGAGATGCAGGTTTGATCCCTGGGTCGGGAAGAACCCCTGGAGAAGGGCATGGCAACCCACCCCAGTGTTCTTTCCTGGAGAATCCCATGGACAGAGAAGCCTGGCGGACTACAGTCCACAAGGCTGCAAAGAATCGGACACAACTGACGTGATTTGCATGCACGCATGCTCTTAGAAAATCTTAAAAAATGTGACACAGGCCATGGTTTGAGAGAATGGAACTGTCGAGCATCTGGTACAAGCCCAGTGTGGGTGAGACTTATACAACTCAAATTTGCTTGCTTTTATTTTTTTTTAAGTTTACAATTCAGTGGTTTTAGTCCATTCACATGTAAGCAACTGTGGCTACCATCTAATTCCAGGCTTGAGTTATTTACAACAGTAAACATTGTTTCATGAAATCTTTGGCTTCAAGTACCTTGCATTCAGGGAAGAGGGAGTTACAGTCCTACCTCTTCTCATGGCTCTGTCCCCTTCCACTGTGAGACTCTCCCCTGGTCTCCATCCAGTCCAGGAGATGGAGACAGCTTCTGGATCCAGAGAGTGAGTCTGGTTCTGCTTTCATGGACAGCGTTCCCTGTTGTCCTCGGGCCTCAGTCTCCACATGGGTAAGGGCTGGATGTAACTTACGCCCTTGAATCAAGCTGTCTCCTGGATGGGTCCTGTTGATTTCTGTGAACCTTTCTGAGGTCACTTTGGACAAGCCAGGGGGTGGGGTGGGTGTGGATGCTCCTGGTAGTTTAGAGAGGAGATCGATCCCTGGCCCTTGAGATAAGAGCTCTGGGAGGACCCAAGAAGGCTTGAGCCTGCTCCTCATGCCCCCATACTCTGCTCCGTTGCTCAGCCTGGCACCTTTGCTTTGATGCTTCCCAGACCTGTGATCAGTGTCTGTCCTCCCTGGTGAGAGAGATGGAGAAGTAAACCAACAGGATTCGCCACCGCTGCAATCTGGAGCTGTTAAGTGGCTCGAAACTGACTCTCTTCTGAAATATTGTAGGGTCTAAGTCACTCCACCTGACGGTGAATTTTTAAGAATTCTTATTTCCAGTGATCCCATTAGACTTCAAAAACCTTGTTTTCAGTTGGATGTGCTCAACCTACAGAGTGTTATTTATTTTCAAATCTCGTTGAAAGTTCATGAAGCTTTTTAATAAGATGGTATCCTCCAAGGAGTCTTTCACTCTCTGCAGTTTATTCTCCCGCCACTGCTGCTTTTCACTACCTAAGGAGATTAAATAAAATGTTATAAATATACAATAAAAATAGTGATCTTGCTATGACATATTGTGGAATTTGGTATTCAATTTACATTTAAGTTAACAAATCCTTTTCCCTGCCTTTCCCTGGCAGTCATCGTCATCTGCATACCTAGAGATGAAAGCCATCTGTGGGACTGGTAAGTGCCTGCTCCCTCCATGAACTTAAGTGATTGAAGTTACTGGGCATTGGGTTCTAGCGCTGGATTTTTTGGTGACATATTATTTTCATGATCACCAGGATAATGATGTCTGCTGAGGACAAAAGAAAAACCTAAGAATACTCTCTTGTGGGTTTTGAGTTGGTTATTGCAGCTTATATTTTGAGTAAGGTTGAGTCAAAACAAAACGTCCTCCCATTCAGTTCCCCCTTCCCCACCAAGATGAAACCAACAATGAAGCCGGAAATAAAAATATTCCATTGCTGATTTGGGGCAGTGAAAGCAGAGTCCCAAGTGTCTAGCATGTACCATTGTTCGGCTTTTATGGTTGCCGTGATCTGTGGATAAAGTCTTCTGAACTCCTCCCCTCTCCATCACAGCCCGTAATGCTGTTGCCACCCCTCCCTGTCTATCAGTGAGCATCTGTGTGGCTTTAGCCTGCCTCCTGCTCTGTCACTCTGGTTTTCATGTGTGTTTCCCCACCATGTGTGTTTCTCGCCTTGTCATTCTTCTAGCGTATCAGGTTTAATTGTGGGTTCAGGAATAGTGAGAGGAGCTAGTTCTCTTAGGCAACTGCTTACTTAGGTCCTTCTCCTTTGTTTTTAAAATACCAAGTTATTTTGCGTCAGATGGCACATTATTGCATTGACTCCAAACACAGTTGCATTGGTTTGGGAAAACAATACTTGCTAATAATATGAACATGTATGATTCAGTTCAGTTCAGTCGCTCAGTCGTGTCCGACTCTTCGCGACCCCATGAATCGCAGCACGCCAGGCCTCCCTGTTCATCACCATCTCTCGGAGTTCACTCAGACTCACGTGCATTGAGTCCGTGATGCCATCCAGCCATCTCATCCTCAGTCGTCCCCTTCTCCTCCTGCCCCCAATCCCTCCCAGCATCAGAGTCGTTTCCAGTGAGTCAGCTCTTCACATGAGGTGGCCAAAGTACTAGAGTTTCAGCTTTAGCATCATTCCTTCCAAAGAAATCCCAGGGCTGATCCCCTTCAGAATGGACTGGTTGGATCTTACAGTCCAAGGGACTCTCAAGAGTCTTCTCCAACACCACAGTTCAAAAGCATCAATTCTTTAGCGGTCAGCTTTCTTCACAGTCCAACTCTCACATCCATACATGACCACTGGAAAAACCATAGCCTTGACTAGACGGACCTTAGCTGGCAAAGTAATGTCTCTGCTTTTGAATATGCTATCTAGGTTGGTCATAACTTTCCTTCCAAGGAGTAAGCATCTTTTAATTTCATGGCTACAGTCACCATCTGCAGTGATTTTGGAGCCCAAAAAAATAAAGTCTGACACTGTTTCCACTGTTTCCCCATCTATTTCCCAAGAAGTGATGGGACCGGATGCCATGATCTTTGTTTTCTGAGTGTTGAGCTTTAAGCCAACTTTTTCACTCTCCTCTTTCACTTTCATCAAGAGGCCCTTTAGCTCCTCTTCACTTTCTGCCATAATGGTTTATTTTGCGTATTTTTTTTTCATAATTTTGAACTGCGGGGTAGGATGAAATGGCATTATTTAAAATTCAGGACTTTATCTGGAGAGAGTTGTTATAAGAAGTTTAGCATATATGCTAAGGAAAGAGTTGATCTAAAAAGATGAATCACTAAAAAGAATGAAATTGGCCTATTTATATTAAAAGTAGTTAAGAAATTTTTCTGAAAAGAAAGGTACATTTAATCACTGTGGTAACCCAGAAGGTATAAAGCAGATCTATAATTTTCTAAAGTCAATGCAATTCTCTGTTTATAAGAAGCTGAAAGTAACATACCTTGATTGTTTTAGGAATGATTTATGTGTTGCAACTTTGGTTTATTTAAAGCATGTCTACTGCGTTTGTCCTTAGAGAAATGTTTCAGCAAAGCTCTCTGTTTAAGATGTATTGAGGCAGTAGTTAGTGGCTCTGAGCGCAGAAACTGGAAATGCTTATTGTGAGGACTGCTGCAGAATTTCTGTTTAATGGCATGTTATATAGTTTCCTGTTAGCCTAGAGTTGTAAATTCTATGTAGATCTTCACCCCATTCAAAGCAGGGGCCATTGTTTTTTTTGAAATAAACACTTGATGTTGGCTTTGATATTAAATAGCTGGATTTCTTACATTATCCACATTTGTCAGAGCCCATCTCAATAGCAGATCTCTGTGTATATAGAATCATTTTTTAAAATAGACTATTTTAGAGCAGTTTTAGGTTCACAAAGAGCTTGATTGGAAGGTATAACAATTTCCATACACCCCTCTGTTCCCACACATGCACACTCTCCCCTCCTGTCAACACTCCCCACTGGGGGTACGTTTGTGACACTTGACAAACCTACATTGACGTTTCATTATCACCCAGAGTCCCTAGTTTACATTAGGGTTCAGTCTTGTATATTCTGTGGCTTTGGACAGGTGTGTAATGACATGTACCCACCATTAATTACATTAATAGTACCATACAGAATAGCTTCACTGCCCTAAAAATCCTCTCTTTATCATAACCTCCCTGTCTCCTCTACCTCCCCGTGCCCCGCCGCGCCCTGACCATCAGCCTTTCAACTACTTTCAACTCTGGGGAAAGTTGTCTGTGTGCCCATTCCTTGAGCCTGGGGCCAGGGAGGAGGATGGAAATCTAGGGGCTGTCCCCGGTGTTGGGGGCGGAGGTGTGGTAGGATGCTGAGGACAGGGCAGAGCCATCCCGGGCTGCAGTGAGCAAGACGAGGGCATCGCCGGGGCGGGCGTGGGCACAGGACGAGCCGACCCTCTGCTAGAAGCCGCGTCTCTCTCTTGTGTGGTGCTTCGGTGCCGACGCAGCACTTTGTTTTCCTGGTGCTGTAACTCACCTGAGCCAGTCCTATGCCGTGGGCATCGTTATCCAGGGTACATGGGTGGAATTGAAGCTCAGATACATGCAAGTTTACCAAGGTCACAGTGAGGGAAGGAGGGAGCTGGGACTCTCTTTGCCTTTGCTTTCTCCTGCATTTTTATCTACTTCCTCTCAGCCCGATGTGATGAGCAACTTCTGTGCCGGTCATTCCAGCACCCACCCTGCACTAACATGATAACCAGAACATTTAGAGGATGGAGACTTCGGTAAATGCATCAGCTCCTCCCCTGCCTTGGTTTATTTACATATCTGAATTCTTGGAAATCTTAGGGCACCCCACTGTTATTTTGCACACTCATTGTTATTTGATGCCTGAAGATGTATATACAGAAAATTAAAATAATTATTTTAAGTGTGGGACTGATCTGGCATATTCCCAAGTGTTGCTTTAGGGAAAACACCAAGTCTATATTTCCTTAAAACAAGAGATGGAAAAAAAATTTGTTTAGTTGGATTATAGCTAATGATGAAAGCTATTGCTACCTAGGAAAGCAGTGCTTTCTGGTTTTGAGTTCTACCTGGACTCCTAATAGAAGAAATTATCATGGACACTTGAGAATATCTATAGTCACAACTTGACTAAGTAGCTTAAGACCGTAATAGCAATTGGTAATAATAGCTTTTGTTAATTTCCAACCACAAGATCGCCTCTGCTGCCGTACATACAGAGTCACTTTCTGATATGTAGACCGTGAGCTGGAGGAATTTATGGGACACAGCAGGTCTGTGACGATTTGGAACAGTACCATCTGGACTTGCATAGCTGTGAAGTGACAGCTAAGGTTCTTTGAGCATTTACTGTGTACCATGCTATGTGCTGGGGCTTCCCTGGTGGGGCTCAGTGGTTAAAAAATCCTCCTGCAGTACCGGAGATGCAGGAGACCCAGGTTCAATCCCTGGATCGGGAAGATCCCTTAGAGGAGGGAGTGGCTACCCACTGCAGTGTTCTTGCCTGGAGGATTTTATGAGCAGAGGAGCCTGGTGGACTTCAGTCCATGGCGTCACAAAAGTCAGATAGGACTTAGCAACTAAACCATCACTGCCACATACTATGTGCCAGATGGTTTGTATTCACTATCAAACATGATCGCACCAACACCCAAGAACATAGGCACTTCTGTCCTTGCTTAACAGCTGAGGAAACCGGTTCCAAGTGGCTGAAGTTCATCATGGGTATGGTGGGTCTGTTAGTCAGCCCCACACGTGTGTGACTCTGAGCCTACACTGCTAACCACCCCCTGTGCTGTAATCAAAGGACTGAATGATTGGCATCCAGTTACTTGGAAACTCCCAGCCTCTGCGAGGCAAATGACTCTCCTGGAGCCCAGTTGCAAACTGTGCGTTTTCACCTTTGCACCTGAAGCTGATATACTTGCTCCTTGAAAAGACATATGCTGGCAAATTTGTGATTGAAAAGAATGGAAAGCTATTAACTAAAGAAACTTCCACGCCCTCCCTGGCTTCCTGAGCTTCATGGGCGGTTGGCTGGGCCGAGTATTTACCAGCTTGTTGCTCAACTCTGAGACGGTGCGGTCCCTCTTGGCTTCTGCCTTGGTCTCTGTTAGCGTCTGCCACCCACCATCTGTGGTGCTACTCTCGGATTCCTCTCCTTGCTAAGCTGGCCAGAATTTCTCCCCTGCCAGGCCTTTAACTGGACGAAAGCAGCTGACCTCAACGAGCATCAGCCGTGTTGACAGCTGTGTTGGTGGTGGTTACATTGCTCTGGCCCAGGTACTGGGAATTGGGTTTTGTTTTTTTTTTTAATATCTGCTTGAAAATAACTGCTAAGTAGTAGAAAAGAAGCGCAAAGTCATGCCTTGGTTTCCACTAACAGTTAAGGGACTCCATTTGCCAACGAATCTCTTTCTGGAAAGGCCTAGATTCTTCTCTGACTCTCAACCGTCCACATTATGTTTGCTTTCCAAACTTTTGTTAATCTATTCATTTCTTTAGCTGGGCTGGCTCTTAGTTGTGGCACACGAGCTCTTCGATCTTTGCTGCATTCTGCGGGATCTTTCCTTGCAGCATGTGGGATCTCCTTCCCCAACCAGGGGTCAAACCCAGGGCCCCTGCATTGGGAGTGTGGAGTCTCAGCCACTGGACCACCAGGGAAGTCCCTCTGAAGTCGTTTTGGTTGCTCTTCCGTCTTATACTCCCCTGTGGTTTGAAGCCCATGCCCTCTTAGCTGCAGGAACAGAGAATTATAAGAGACATCCCCAAAAATCAAACCACAGGCAGGACATAAACACCCTCAGTGGCTCACACTGGCAGGAACCCAAGTGGAGGCCTGGATTCACAGAGATGGGCTTCCCTAGACACTGGGGTCAGAGTTGTTAACCAGTATGACTTCCTGGTACATGTAGGGTTTCCCCCCATGAATGAGAAACAGTCACTGAAGTCTATGAAAACCATATATGGAGTTGGAAGGGGGAAAGTCCACTCATTATTCAACAAGCATTTCTCCGCAGATGAGAACCTGGGAGGACCCAAGGAGGCTGGAGGCTGGCTCTCCCAGCAAGTGGAGCGCTCAGGCAGCCGCGTATCGCTGGTCCTCCTGGAGGCAGGATCCTGACCGGCCAGCCCAGTGGGGCTTCTGGTATCCAGTTCCCAGAGCTGGCTCCTGGCCAAGCTGGAGGATGTTCCTCTGCCTTCCTTAGCCACAACACGTGTCCTTCTGGGGCTGGACTGAGCCAGCCAACTGCTCAGAGCATTTCAGCTCCTCGGTAGTTTATTTTTGAATGTAAATTAGCACGTTTGCTTTTTCTTGTCAGGGATGTTCTTGTCAGAGTTGGGTTAGCATGAATCAGCTTCATAGGAGTGGTTGCCCAATAAACTCATCAAGCAGCTTCTGAATGATTGCATGACGTGTGGGCAGGCCAGCCTGAAACTCGGGGCTTTCTTTGTACTTGCAGTCTGAATAACCTGGGGAAAACGTTTAGCCTCTCTGAATCTCTGTCCTCAACTGGAACATTCCTAGGGTGGAAAGGTGTAGGTAAAGTGCTTGGAACAGGGCCTTCAGTCATCGAATGTGTTTATTGAGCACCTACTGTGTACCAGGCACTGTTCTAGGAACACGGATTCGAAACAACGCCCCTCTCATGGAGGTGACATTGTAGTGGGAGGAGACGACAACCAGAATATTTGACAGTAGTAAGGGCCATGCTCTGAGCATTTAACTTAAAATGAAAACTTACCTTGGTGTTCATGGAGAGGAAATGAACTTTGCAAATTTCACAGTGGTGTGGGCATGATCGAGGGGAGCCCTCCAAGGGGGAAAGAGTTCTAGGTCAGCGAGAATGAGCACAGGCCCAGGAGCACTGGGGAGATCTGGACTGGCTCTTTTGGAAGGGGGAATGAGATGCTCTTAGTATTCCTGCTCTCTCTCTCTCTCTTTTTTTTTTTTTTTTTGGCTTGAAATGAATAGCATGCAAATGAGCACCTGGGTCTGAGTCAGCAGTGAGTAACCCCTCTGCAGGATGCTGGGCTCAGGGCGTACACAGAGCTCCCCACTGGCTCCTTCACATCGCTGAGGAGCTTCTCACTGGCAGCCTCTGTACTCTCACCCCAGGCTCTTGCCCATGTCACCCTGCTTGGGCACACCCCGGGTCAGGCCAGCTGCCCCTGCACCTGCAGCCAGGGGTGCAGCTGATGAAACCACTTCCCTGGAATCCTGGGGCAGGGATACCGGGAGCATCCTCACCACCTGGGCCATGGTACAGAGGAAGACACTCCCTTCCCCGTAGGTCTCCCTCCCAGAGCCCCTGGACCCCTACTCATCAGGCCTAGGCTTGCTTGGTGGTTCTCCCCTCTTCCCTTCTTTGCTCTGCTCATCCACAGTGACCCAGCCACCTGTGCCCACTGCTCCCCGTCCCGCCTCTCCTGAGACTTTGCTCCGCTGTCATCAAGTCCGGGGCCATCCGCGCCTGCTTTTCCACGCACTCACTTCAGCCGACACCACTGTCCACACTGCCAATATCCTGAACCCACTGTTTTGCATCCCGCCCTTGCTCCACTCACTACTCCTTCTCATCCCTTCGCCATGTGTCTTCAAGGAATAATCTCCACTCTGCTCTCCCCAGGCTTCTTAATCCACCAAGAACTAGTATCAGCCCCCAAACTGATGGACAGCTTCTCTCAGTGAGGTCACCAGTGACCCCTTTGCTTATCTGGTGCCTATTTGCAGCTTGAGTCTTGTCTTAATTTCTACGTCATTTGCCACTGTGATGCTCCCTCTTGGTTGAAGCATCTTGCCCTCATTGAGTGTTTCCTTTCTTCTTTATCTGCCATTCTTAGGAAGCTGGTGTTCAAAACATATTGCTGGGGCTTCCCAGGTGGCTCAGTTATGAGTCTGCCTGCCAATGCAGGAGATGTGGCTTTGATTCCTGGGTCGGGAAGGTCCCTCGGAGAAGGGGATGGCAGCCCACTCCAGTATTCTTACCTGGGAAATCCCATGGACAGAGGAGCCTGGTGGGCTGTAGTCCGTGGAGTTACAAAGAGTCAGACACATCTTCGTGACTAAACAACAACATATTACTGAGTATGGAAAATAGAGTCTGCATAAGCTTCCTCCCAGAAACCCCTCACTCTGCCAAGGGATGAGGGTCTCTAACTGGGACAGTGTGTCTTCTGAAAAGCTTCCCTTCACTTTGACTTTCCCTGGTCTGTCACCTCAGCCAGGAACCTCACTCTCACCTTGTGCCAGAAGGAAGCCCGGAGCCATAAAGCAGGTCTCATAAAACCTCACTGGGGTCCCAAGTTCACGTGGCTAAAAATAGAGCACACATCTGAGCCCAGCCCAACTGGCTTTTGGTACTTCTAGCTTTTGCTGAAGTGGTGACCACATTTCTGGATGGAACCTCACTCTCACCTTGTGCCAGAAGGAAGCCCGGAGCCATAAAGCAGGTCTCATAAAACCTCACTGGGGTCCCAAGTTCACGTGGCTAAAAATAGAGCACACATCTGAGCCCAGCCCAACTGGCTTTTGGTACTTCTAGCTTTTGCTGAAGTGGTGACCACATTTCTGGAGTCCAGGAAAGGAAACATGAATGTTTAACTGATAAAAGGAAACAGTTCCTGTTCACTGAGCTTGTCATGTACCCAGTACAGGGCGTGGGGCCTATAGATTATGTTACCTCATCCCCACCACAGCCCTCTTCTTGTCTTTTTAAGAATTTTTTGATGTGGACCATCTTTAAAGTCTTCTGTTGAATATGTTACAGCATTGCTTCTATTTTACATTTTGGCCTCTTGGCAGCGAGATGTGGGATCCTAGCTTGTATCCATCCCTCCCTGCATTGGGAGGCAAAGTCTCAAACACTGGGCCGCCAGGGAAGACCCCCCCCCCGCCCACTTCTTATCTTATTTATGGAGTGATTGAGGCACAGACTCAGAGAAGCTTGAGCATAGAACCTCCTCTGTCTAACTCTGGACCCTCAGGTCACAACGGGTGCCACCACCAGGGGTAGGAGGCTGTCTGGGATATGCCCCAGGGATCCTCAAATAGAAGATTGTTTGGGATTTCAATGATTTCTGAGGCCAGCAATTG
>SJYC01149806.1:0-27274 GCA_006408675.1 Madoqua kirkii | reverse complement strand
TTCTGATTTATGAATCTTCTAGGATGTTTGGAAGCTGTTCTCTCAGAATTGAAAGAGGGTGGGAGGGTGGGCGCAGAGCTAGATATTCTAGGGAGGGTCCCAGCCTCCAGCTGCAATCAGGAGGCCTTCAGAGGCTGGCCCAGCTCTCCAGATCAGGGGCTGCAACCCCCGGCTCAGCATAGGTCTATGTCTGCTTCTAGGCCCCTGTGCTGTGTATACAGATGGCTGCTTATGCTCTGTTCATGCACAAATAAACATGCAGCATATAACATACCTGTTCTGTCTTTGTCATCATTGTTGTTCAGTCACTAAGTCATGTCCAATTCTTTGGTGACCCCATCAACTATAGCCCACTAGGCTCCTTTGTCTGTAGGATCCTCCAGGCAAGAAACTGGAGTGGGTTGCCATTTCCTTCTCCAGGGGATTGTCCCAATCCAAGGATCCATGTCTCCTGCATTGCAGGTGGATTTTTTTTAACCTCTGAGCCACCAGGGAAGCCCTATTCTGTATTTAGGGATATTTAACTCATATATGTAAATTGAATGTATTGATTTTTTTAAAAAAAAGATTTGAAATGATCACTAACTTGGAGAAAAGTTGGAGGTTTAGTACAAAGAATTTTATTTTTCCTGAACCATTTGGCAGTGAAATCCAGTCACCTGCTCAGACTTTACTGTGTGATTCCTGAAAATAAGGACATTCTCCTCTATCACCACCATGCAACCATCAAAATCTGAAAATTAAATAGAGATGTTCCTGGCGTCCAGTCCTCAGACCCCATTCACATTTCGCCAGTTGTCCTGGTATTGTCCTTTGCAGCCAGAGGATCCAGTTCAGAAGCATGAGCTGCATTTAGTTCTCTTTTTTTTGTCTCCTGTCTGAAACAGTTCCTTAATCTTTCCCTGACTTTCCTGATCTTGGCGCATTTGAAGATTACAGTTGTTTGTATTATGTCCCCCAGGCTGGTGTTTCCTCGTGATTAGATTTAGCATATCCATCTTTGGCAGGAATATCGCAGAAGTGACGCGGTGTTCTCACTGCATCCTATCAGATGGGCTGCAGTTTTGTTGTGTCTCCTTACGGATGCTTTTGCTTTGAACACTCGATTAAGGTGGTGTCTGCCAGGCTCCACTACTATAAAAATATTTTTTCCTGTTGCTAATTAACAAATATTTTAGGGGAAGTTACTTTGTGCCTCCTGTTTTCTCCGAAAACTTTCAATTTATACTTTGATTTACTTCTGTCAGTAGGGGTTAAGGGCTTTTTCTTTTATTCAAAGGTTATAATTCACGATGACAGTTATTCATCTTAAGGACATGCTGTCCCCTGCTTAACCATTGGGAACTCATTCGAGCTGTCTTTGTGCCCCTTTGGACATGTCCTCACAATTCTTTGAGCACCCTTTGCATTTTGGCACAAGATGTTCCAGCTTCATCTTGGGCTTTCCTCATCCCAGACCTAGAACTGGCAGTTTGGGCAAGGAATCCAGGTCCCTTTCAGTGGAAAACAGAATTTAAAAGCCAAGATCTGGGTGCTAGCTTTGCTCTCTGATATTGGGGTGTCATCACTCCCCAGCCCTCTGAGTGGACAGAGGTAGGGAATAGACACAGTGTTCGTGTATGGGTATGTGCACATAACGTGGAATGAGATATATACACCTGTGCATATACCTGCCATGGACCGAATGTGTGTGTCCCCCTAATTCGTATGTTGAAGCCGTAACCTGGTGTGGTGGTATGTGGAGGCGGGGCCTTTGGGAGGGGATGAGTGGTTTCCTCACCATGGGATTAGAGGCTCTGTAAGCAGAGGAGCAGTGTACTGAGGAAAGGCCAGGGGAGCACACAGTGGGGAGGTGGCCAACCCAGTGCAAGCCGGGAAGAGGGCCCTCACCAGGAGTCACACCTGCACCCCTGACCTCGGACTTCCTAGTTTCCGGAACTAGGGGTGGGTGGGGGAGGGGCGGGGAAAGCTACTGTTTAAGCCACTCAGTTTATGATGTTTATTATAGCAGACTGAGCTTGCTACTGCTAAGTTGCTTCAGTCGTGTTCGACTCTGCACGACCCCACAGACGGCAGCCCATGAGGCTCCCCCATCCCTGGGATTCTCCAGGCAAGAACGCTGGAGTGGGCTGCCATTTCCTTCTCTAGTGCATGAAAGTGAAAAGTGAAAGTGAGGCTGCTCAGTCCTGTCCGACTCTTAGCGACCCCATGGACTGCGGCCCACCAGGCTCCTCGGTCCGTGGGATTTTCCAGGCAAGAGTACTGGAGTGGGGTGCCATTGCCTTCTCCAAGACTGAGCTTAGACAGCATATATATTTGCTTATATGTATATTCACATAAATATACATTTAGATCTCAGCTTATTTCTGTATTCTCTCCGTATGTTGAAAAGGCTTCCCGGGTGGCTCAGTGGTAAAGAATCTGCCTGCCAATGCAAGAGACATAGGGATGTGTGTTGATCCTTGAGATGGGAAGATTCCCTGGAGTAGGAAATGGCAACCCACTCCAGTATTCTTGCCTGGAAATTCCATGGATAGAGGAGCCTGGTGGGCTACAGTCCATGGGGTCACAAAAAGGTAGAAGTGCCTGAGTGTGCGCACACACACACACACACACACACACACACACACACGGATGCTAGATGTTGAAAACCATGAGTGCGCACCAATACTTCTGACCCCAGGCCAACCCCACGGATTCATTCAAATTGTCTTCCTTTCTTCAGCCCCACTCCAACAGTGAAACACTGCGTTCCATTGTCTCTAATATTCTTCCTCATTTGCCAACTTCCCTGTGTAGCCAGCTCCCTCTCTCTGCTGCCTGCCTCTCCCTGGCGTGGGTGGGTTTTGGGTGTCAAGACTCAGCACCGGCTGCCTCTCTGCCAAGCGGCCCTTCTCACCCCACTGCAATCTCGGTCACCCTGGCCAGCTCGTCTCAGTGTGTGGACGCCCTGCCCCCGCTCCAACTTTGACACACCAGGAAACCCTCCTCACCCCTCCTGGGCTCTGAGTGCCTCCCCCAGGCTCTCCCCACCAACTCCTGTCCCCCTGCTTGAGCTCCGCCACCCTGCTCGAGACCATCCACTCCCCCCATGGAGCCCAACCATCCGCGCCCACTTATTACTTGTGGCTTTAAAACCGTTCAGGGAGGGAAAGGCAGGCAACAGAGAAGGAGGGCATTTTTCTGTGGGTACGTGGCTTTTCTTCCTGATTATTTTCTTTCTGTTTTAAATATTTATTTATTTGTGTCTGCTAGATCTTAGTTGCGCATATGGGATCTGTTCCTAGACCAGGGATCGCTCCTAGGCTCCACGCATCGGGAGCATGGAGAGCATGGAATCTTGGCCACTGGATGGCCAGGAAAGTCCCCTTTCCTGTTTATTTTAGTAACAGGTGATGCTTTGGCAAATGGAGAAATGAAGAAAAAGATTTTTTAAAGTCTCTGTTAAATCTTCCATTCAGAAAACTATTTTTACCCTTTTCTCTCTAAAGTATCAAACTTAAAAAAAGAAAAACAACACTATCAATTTCTTTGGTTGAAAATACAATATATGCATCAGATTGATACCTTCCGAAGTCACATTGCACCCCCCTCCCCCTGCCTCCTCCTTCATCCCCAGACCCTCCCCAGAGGCAGATGCTGATACCTGTGTGTCTTGTGTATTCACCCAGCTGTTTTCTATGCATATATAATGTGCATGTGATGGTTTTTCAACCAAACTGGACTTTGATCTTTCTGACATATTTTCTGTTAGTCTTTTTCCTCCATGAAGTGAAGTGAAGTGAAGTCACTGAGTCGTATCCGACTCTTTGTGACCCCATGGACTGTAGCCTATCAGGCTCCTCCGTCCATGGGATTTTCCTCGCAAGAATACTGGAGTGGGGTGCCATTTCCTTCTCCAGGAGATCTTCCCAACCCAATTGAATGTGGATTGAATGCGAGTCTCCTGCATTGTAGGCAGACGCTTTACCATCTGAGCCACCAGGGAAGTCAATTTTCTTCTATAATTTAACAAAATATGAACATTTTGATTCTTCTTCTTATGAATATTTTGATTCTTCCCAAGTATCATTTGAAAAGCCTGTATGATTTTCCATCAAAGGAATGTTTCATTTGTTGAGTCTCCTGTGGTTGGACAGTTCTGATTTTTCACTATTGTAAATCACCGACTTGAACTTTGTTGTGGCAGGAGAATCCTGAAGCCAGCTGAAGTGGCTGAGCTACTTTGCATGCCTGGTGATAGACTACTGAACTGAAACAATAGAGGTTTATTTTTCTCGGCAAAAGCATTCAGGGGTGGGCGGCTAAACCAAAGTTTTGAGGAAACCACCAGAATATAAAAGATGAAATTCTAAAGCCAAGTCATTCATGTAGAACTTCCAAAGGAGGTGATGAGGAGCCTCTCACTGATTTGAGAACAGAAAAGGGTTGAGACAGGGGCAAGAAAGAGAAGTGGAAGTGTTAGTCGATCAGTTGTATCTGACTCTTTTGCTTATGGACTATTTGTGGACTGTAGCCTGCCAGGCTCCTCTGTCCATGGGATTTCCCAGGCAAGAATACTGGAGTGGGTTGCCATTGCCTTCTCCAGGGGACCTTCCTGACCCAGGGATCAAACCTGGGTCTCCCTCATTGCAGGCAGATTCTTTACTGTCTGAGCCACCAGGGAAGTCCAAGAAGGAGAATATTTGTAAATTATTTCTGTCTTCAGATTTCAGGCACTCAGATGGCCTGGGGTGAGGGTTCTGCTGCCCTCACCTGAGAGCAGGTCCCCAAGAGAGCTTCGATTGACAGGTGAGACATTGAAGTGGCCTGTGGCTGCCCGGGAGACACGGGCTGTGTCGGGTTCAGCCTCAGAGTTGCCTGGTTTCCCATGGGACACGCAGGCGAGACATCTGCATGGTATGAGTTTGGTTGAGCCAATGGGTGTGGCCAGGGGGCAACACAGCAGAAGGAAGCTGGAGGTGGGCACAGCCTTCCTCTAGCTGAGGAAGGAGCCCCCAGGACAGGCTCAGTTGCTCAGTCAGGTCTGACTCTTTGTGACCCCATGGACTGCAGCACGCCAGGCTTCCCTGTCCATCACCAACTCCTAGAGTTTGCTCAAACTCATGTCCATCAAGTCGGTGATGCCATCCAACCATCTCATCCTCTGTCATCCCCTTCTCCTCCTGCCCTCAATCTTTCCTAGTATCAGGGTCTTTTCCAGTGAGTCATTTCTTCGCATAAGGTGGCCAATGTATTGGAGCTTCAGCTTCATCATCAGTCCTGCCAACGAATATTTAGGATTGATTTCCTTTAGGAATGACTGGTTGGTTCTCCTTGTAGTCCAAGGGACTCTCAAGAGTCTTCTCCAATACCACAGTTCAAAAGCATCAGTTTTTGACACTCAGCCTTCTTTATGGTCCAGTTCTCCATCCATACATGACTACTGGAAAAAACAATAGCTTTGACTATACAAACTTTTGTCTGCAAAATAATGTGGAGTGAAGTGAAAGTCATTCAGTTGTGTCTGACTCTTTGCAACCCTATGGCCTGTACAGTCCATGGAATTTTCCAGGCCAGAATCCTGGAGTGGGTAGCCCTTCCCTTCTCCAGGGGATCTTCCCAACCCAGGGATCCAACCCAGGTCTCTCACATTTCAGGCAGATTCTTTACCAGCTGAGTCATAATGTCTCTGCTTTTTAATATGCCATCTAGGTTGGTCATATCTTTCCTTTCAAGAAGCAAGCTCTTTTAATTTCATGGTTGCAGTTACCATCTGCAGTGATTTTGGAGCCCAGGAAAATTGTTTCCTTTGTTTCCCCATCTATTTGCTATGAAGTGATGGGACTGGATATCATGATCTTAGTTTTTTGAAGGTTGAATTTTAAGCCAGCTTTTCACTCTCCTCTTTCACTTTCGTCAAAAGACTCTTTAGTTCCTCTTTGCTTTCTGCCATAAGAGTGGTATCTGCATATCTGAGGTTATTGAAATTTCTCCCAGTAATCTCGATTCCAGCCTGTGCTTCATGCAGCCCAGCATTTCGCATGATACACTTTCGAGACCATCCACTCCCCCCATGGAGCCCAACCATCCGCGCCCACTTATTACTTGTGGCTTTAAAACCGTTCAGGGAGGGAAAGGCAGGCAACAGAGAAGGAGGGCATTTTTCTGTGGGTACGTGGCTTTTCTTCCTGATTATTTTCTTTCTGTTTTAAATATTTATTTATTTGTGTCTGCTAGATCTTAGTTGCGCATATGGGATCTGTTCCTAGACCAGGGATTGCTCCTAGGCTCCACGCATCGGGAGCATGGAGAGCATGGAATCTTGGCCACTGGATGGCCAGGAAAGTCCCCTTTCCTGTTTATTTTAGTAACAGGTGATGCTTTGGCAAATGGAGAAATGAAGAAAAAGATTTTTTAAAGTCTCTGTTAAATCTTCCATTCAGAAAACTATTTTTACCCTTTTCTCTCTAAAGTATCAAACTTAAAAAAAGAAAAACAACACTATCAATTTCTTTGGTTGAAAATACAATATATGCATCAGATTGATACCTTCCGAAGTCACATTGCACCCCCCTCCCCCTGCCTCCTCCTTCATCCCCAGGACCCTCCCCAGAGGCAGATGCTGATACCTGTGTGTCTTGTGTATTCACCCAGCTGTTTTCTATGCATATATAATGTGCATGTGATGGTTTTTCAACCAAACTGGACTTTGATCTTTCTGACATATTTTCTGTTAGTCTTTTTCCTCCATGAAGTGAAGTGAAGTGAAGTCACTGAGTCGTATCCGACTCTTTGTGACCCCATGGACTGTAGCCTATCAGGCTCCTCCGTCCATGGGATTTTCCTCGCAAGAATACTGGAGTGGGGTGCCATTTCCTTCTCCAGGAGATCTTCCCAACCCAATTGAATGTGGATTGAATGCGAGTCTCCTGCATTGTAGGCAGACGCTTTACCATCTGAGCCACCAGGGAAGTCAATTTTCTTCTATAATTTAACAAAATATGAACATTTTGATTCTTCTTCTTATGAATATTTTGATTCTTCCCAAGTATCATTTGAAAAGCCTGTATGATTTTCCATCAAAGGAATGTTTCATTTGTTGAGTCTCCTGTGGTTGGACAGTTCTGATTTTTCACTATTGTAAATCACCGACTTGAACTTTGTTGTGGCAGGAGAATCCTGAAGCCAGCTGAAGTGGCTGAGCTACTTTGCATGCCTGGTGATAGACTACTGAACTGAAACAATAGAGGTTTATTTTTCTCGGCAAAAGCATTCAGGGGTGGGCGGCTAAACCAAAGTTTTGAGGAAACCACCAGAATATAAAAGATGAAATTCTAAAGCCAAGTCATTCATGTAGAACTTCCAAAGGAGGTGATGAGGAGCCTCTCACTGATTTGAGAACAGAAAAGGGTTGAGACAGGGGCAAGAAAGAGAAGTGGAAGTGTTAGTCGATCAGTTGTATCTGACTCTTTTGCTTATGGACTATTTGTGGACTGTAGCCTGCCAGGCTCCTCTGTCCATGGGATTTCCCAGGCAAGAATACTGGAGTGGGTTGCCATTGCCTTCTCCAGGGGACCTTCCTGACCCAGGGATCAAACCTGGGTCTCCCTCATTGCAGGCAGATTCTTTACTGTCTGAGCCACCAGGGAAGTCCAAGAAGGAGAATATTTGTAAATTATTTCTGTCTTCAGATTTCAGGCACTCAGATGGCCTGGGGTGAGGGTTCTGCTGCCCTCACCTGAGAGCAGGTCCCCAAGAGAGCTTCGATTGACAGGTGAGACATTGAAGTGGCCTGTGGCTGCCCGGGAGACACGGGCTGTGTCGGGTTCAGCCTCAGAGTTGCCTGGTTTCCCATGGGACACGCAGGCGAGACATCTGCATGGTATGAGTTTGGTTGAGCCAATGGGTGTGGCCAGGGGGCAACACAGCAGAAGGAAGCTGGAGGTGGGCACAGCCTTCCTCTAGCTGAGGAAGGAGCCCCCAGGACAGGCTCAGTTGCTCAGTCAGGTCTGACTCTTTGTGACCCCATGGACTGCAGCACGCCAGGCTTCCCTGTCCATCACCAACTCCTAGAGTTTGCTCAAACTCATGTCCATCAAGTCGGTGATGCCATCCAACCGTCTCATCCTCTGTCATCCCCTTCTCCTCCTGCCCTCAATCTTTCCTAGTATCAGGGTCTTTTCCAGTGAGTCATTTCTTCGCATAAGGTGGCCAATGTATTGGAGCTTCAGCTTCATCATCAGTCCTGCCAACGAATATTTAGGATTGATTTCCTTTAGGAATGACTGGTTGGTTCTCCTTGTAGTCCAAGGGACTCTCAAGAGTCTTCTCCAATACCACAGTTCAAAAGCATCAGTTTTTGACACTCAGCCTTCTTTATGGTCCAGTTCTCCATCCATACATGACTACTGGAAAAAACAATAGCTTTGACTATACAAACTTTTGTCTGCAAAATAATGTGGAGTGAAGTGAAAGTCATTCAGTTGTGTCTGACTCTTTGCAACCCTATGGCCTGTACAGTCCATGGAATTTTCCAGGCCAGAATCCTGGAGTGGGTAGCCCTTCCCTTCTCCAGGGGATCTTCCCAACCCAGGGATCCAACCCAGGTCTCTCACACTTCAGGCAGATTCTTTACCAGCTGAGTCATAATGTCTCTGCTTTTTAATATGCCATCTAGGTTGGTCATATCTTTCCTTTCAAGAAGCAAGCTCTTTTAATTTCATGGTTGCAGTTACCATCTGCAGTGATTTTGGAGCCCAGGAAAATTGTTTCCTTTGTTTCCCCATCTATTTGCTATGAAGTGATGGGACTGGATATCATGATCTTAGTTTTTTGAAGGTTGAATTTTAAGCCAGCTTTTCACTCTCCTCTTTCACTTTCGTCAAAAGACTCTTTAGTTCCTCTTTGCTTTCTGCCGTAAGAGTGGTATCTGCATATCTGAGGTTATTGAAATTTCTCCCAGTAATCTCGATTCCAGCCTGTGCTTCATGCAGCCCAGCATTTCGCATGATACACTTTGCATATAAGTTAAATAAGCAGGGTGACAGTATACAGCCTTGACATACTCCTTTCCCAATTTGGAACCAGTACATTGTTCCATGTCTGGTTCTAACTGTTGTTTCTTGACCTTCATACAGATTTCTCAAGAGGCAGGTAAGGTGGTCTGGTATTCTTATCTCTTGAAGAATTTTCCACAGTTTGTTGTGAGCCACACAGTCAAAGGCTTTAGCGTAGTCAGTGAAGCTGAAGTAGATGTTTTTCTGGAATTCTCTTGCTTTTTCTGTGATCCAACGAATGTTGGCAATTTGATCTCTGGTTCCTCTGCCTTTTCTAACTCCAGCTTGAACATCTGGAAGTTCATAGTTCATGTACTATTGAAGCCTGGCTTGGAGAATTTTGAGCATTACTTTGCTAACGTGTGAGATGAGTGCAATTGTGCAATAGTTTGTACATTCTTTGGCATCACCTTTTGCATCCCCTCAAGTCAAGGGTACTTGGCAGGGAATGATGATCCCTAAGGATGGGAAGCTTCTAAGAGCCCACAGCAGCACCCATGAGAATGTCAGCTTCACCTCTGCTGAGACTGTAGAGCCACAGCCAGCTTCTAGAAGGACTTGTTCAAGGAAGATCCATCCCATGGCTTGAGTATTCATGACCCTGTACCCTGACCCTGACCTAAAGGGTCAAATGCACCCTAGCATGCAGGTGAGAGGTACGCTCCAGGGCAACGAGGAGGAGCATGAGGTGGACAAAAAGAATCCAGCCTTGTGGCTCTTTTCACCTTGGGTTTTGAACCCAGCCCAGGCCTGATGAGGTGACATTTGATCCAAAATTAGGTTCAGTGTGTTTATTAGTCTTGGACCATTTTAATTACAAAATTGTAACCATGTTTGCCATTGGAGGAGAATTGATACTTTTACCTAAGTGTGAGGACAAAACTGATGGGTCTGCCAGAGCTTTTATCTAGGAGTAGGGGCATATTCAAAAGCAGAGACATTGCTTTGCCAACAAAGGTCCGTCTGGTCAAGGCTATGGTTTTTCCTGTGGTCATGTATGGATGTGAGAGTTGGACTGTGAAGAAAGCTGAGCGCCAAAGAATTGATGCTTTTGAACTGTGGTGTTGGAGAAGACTCTTGAGAGTTCCTTGGACTGCAAGGAGATCCAACCAGTCCATTCTGAAGGAGATCAGCCCTGGGATTTCTTTGGAAGAAATGATGCTGAAGCTGAAACTCCAGTACTTTGGCCACCTCATGCGAAGAGTTGACTCATTGGAAAAGACTCTGATGCTGGGAGGGATTGGGGGCAGGAGGAGAAGGGGACGACAGAGGATGAGATGGCTGGATGGCATCACTGACTCGATGGACGTGAGTCTGAGTGAACTCCAGGAGTTGGTGATGGACAGGGAGGCCTGGTAAGAGTTGACTCATTGGAAAAGACTCTGATGCTGGGAGGGATTGGGGGCAGGAGGAGAAGGGGATGACAAAGGATGAGATGGCTGGATGGCATCACTGACTCGATGGACATGAGTCTGAGTGAACTCTGGGAGTTGGTGATGAACAGGGAGGCCTGGCGTGCTGCGATTCATGGGGTCACAAAGAGTAGGACACGACTGAGTGACTGAACTGAACTGAACTGAATACAATTATTCTTATCAGGCTCACTGCTAGTGAGGAGGGCTTTTTGATGATAAGAAAAAGGTATTCCCACCTTCAGGCAGGCACAGCCCTGGCCCAGGGATCTGCCCTGTGAGTGAAGTGTGAGTTGTGTTCCCTACTCATCCTCTTAGCTGGGTGAATGCTCTGGTACAGGTCACAAGTCATACAGCTGTGTGCACAGACTCCAAGACTTCTAAAAGTTTAGTTTGTAATGATAGAATGTCATACATATACTGGGAATTATTATTAATGGTACAGTCTGTTTCTCAAACGCTGTTCTATCTATTTGTCTATCTATCATCTGTCTATCATTTAATCATTCTACTTCTTTTCACAAAGGATTTGAGATGGCATTGATTAAATCACAGAATCACAGCTAATATTTGCATAGCAGTCTTTCATTGATCTAAATTCCTCTGTTTCATCCTCATAATGGTCTTATAAGGAGAGTATCCTGTCTTTCACTTTATAGATGAACCAGCTGAGTCTCAGACACACATAATAATGGTACAGTCAGGGTGGAAACCCAGATTTTTTGGCTTATACCCATGTTCTTTTACCAATATCATGCCATCCAATCAGGTTGTCACTATGATAAAGTATGATATGGCAGAACTATTTTTTATTTTCTGTACTATATCTCAAAAATTGGAGCTACTCTTCAGTAATTGAAACTGAACAAAAGAAAAATCAAAATCTATTATTATAAACACAATAGAGACATATGGAATTTGTCCTCTCCTGGTTTATGTACTGTCTTTAGCTGTTAGGGAATTTAATTTTTATGAGAGAAGCAGCACATTCAACCAAAGGGATGTGGATTACATGGAAATGAGCTATGCTTAAAAGGGACCCAAATAGCCAGAGAAAAGGAAAGAAGAGGACAACATTAATACCTGCAGCTTCAATAATCACTAGCATCATTTATTATGACTACTGTCTATTGCTGTGTAAATATATCACATATGATCTTATACAAGGGGGATTTCTGTAAGAAGTATTCTGCTTAAGCACAATTGGATTTCAGATAAATCCCATATATCCGTTTCATATCACCCTTTGTTACAGGATTTCAAAATGCTTGTGAAACACTAAGGAAATGAAATGATATCTAGTCTCTTATCAAAAGAGCAAGAGTATTGCATTGATGGTTATGAGAAACAGGAGCAAAGAGATATTTCAAAATTGCATGTATGCCACTCAGAACCACAACCCTGGGTTTCAGAAATCACCTATTGTTAGATATTTTCTTAGGAAAGATATATTTCCATGATTTGTTTTGCTGTATTCAATACTGTTTTAACCTAATTTTTATTGTTCAGAGTAAGCATTGTATTTTGTATTTCCATGATACCAGATTTTGGGAAACTTTACAAAGTAAATTGAATCTATTTCCATAATTCCAGATCTTGGTTTTTTTCTTTTTTTTTTCCCTATAGGATGAAGGTAATGGTTGTTACCTCAACCCTGGAAAAATGCCAGAGTCAAGTGGCTTTCAGAATAAAGAGAGCCTGCTTCTTGTGACTATGTTAAAGTACAGGAAGAAAGAGATTGACCCTTCTTGTAGCCCTTACTGGGGAACAAGACATACGCCCACACTCTAGTCTAAATTTGTCATTGGTGTCTCAAGAGACATGATTTGATTTGTGGCAATACCAAGTCCAGATTACAGAGAGCAAGAAAGCCCATATGGTGCTTGGCATCTTGGCAAGAAACATGAGTTAGATAGGAACTTGTTGGTTTTAATCTCAAACAATTCTCATAGAATTCTTTTGCACATATAAGGAAGCTTTAGAATAGTTTAGCCCAACATCTTTGTTTTCTATGAGCAAACTGGCTTCAGAGTGGTGAGATGATTTGCCTGGTGGTGATCCCAAAACCAAGGCTAAAGGGCACCAGCCAGTGGGTTCCTCACCATACCATTCAACCACTTCCTTTCCTCTTCAAGATAAAGACTAATATATTTACTAAAAAATCAGCATATATAAGATTTATTTAGAAAATTTGGGGGGTATTTTGGGTACTGTGCTTTCTTCATTATGTCATCGAATCTTTCTGAAATGCTTTGACTCTATTAAGCTATTGTTACTACTGTTTACCTACCTTACAGATAAGCAAACTGAGGCTTACAGAGTCAAAGAAGGACCTTGATCTGAACCATACACTTCTGAGAACCAGGATTTGAACCCATCTTGTCTCAGAGACCTCACTCTCAACTGCCACCTGACACTCACGCTCTTTGCTGCAGTTTCTTTGCTCTGATTCTCCTTGGTAAGTAATTAAGCATCAGCCCAAGTACTGGAGCCCAGAGGGAGAGACAGCACTTCACTCTTGAAGTGGTTACTTACTGTCTCCTTTCTCTTTTTTATACTCTTCTTTGTCCTTCTTTCTACAACAGTCTTTCCTTTTACATTCTCAAAACTGGAGGCAGTTTCTGACTCAAACTCCCATTCCAGCTCTGGATTTCATCTGAGGTTTGCCTTCTTGTTTTATTTATACATTTGATTGTAAAGATCCTTAGGCAGAGATTTTACTGGTTTTTTTTTTTTGTAGTCTTATTTATTGTATAAGGCTATGTATACTTTGGCACATACGTAAATATTAACATAATAATGTTATATAGATTGTAGGAGATTTATATGCAGTCCTTCTTTACAAAAAAGCAGGCAGTTTGTTTGATTGCTTTTGTGAGAGAGGTTAGAAGTGGGTCCCTCAGCTTTTCTCAAACTTACACACGTTCCTTCTATTGAGGGCAAAGAAAATGTATTTTCGCTCTGACTTTATTGAAGTTTGGCAGGTAGAGAACACTTGTTGCATTAAGAGCATTTTTCTGTTTAGTTGAATGGCTTGCTGCCTTTGGCTCTATTTAAGAAAATACACTGTTTGTGGGTGAGGGACGTAACAACGAGGTAGTTTGTGCCTGAAAGCATTTCTGCAGAGTGCTAGGGCTTGATTTATGGTGTGAGCATTGTTTGGAGGATGATAAATATGCAATGTGGATTCAGTGTTGATCCCAGCAATCCAAACTGCACAGTTTCTTTGCATCCAGGGTCACTCAGTAAGTGACATTCGTCTGCCTGTAGCTGGGTACTGGCTTGCTTCTAAGTGCGGTTCAGCCGTGTCCAACATAGCTAATGAACCAAGGGCTGGATGAATTGAAAATTTCAATTTATTTTCCTAGGGGCTGTGTAGTTTCCCAGGAAAGAACACAAGCTGGTTCTCCTTCGGTGTTCAGATGTTTCCAGGAGCCTCTGCTCACCTAGAGGTGATGCCCATCGAAGTCTACACTCCAGGGGACTTAGTAGACTTCTGGGAAACCACCATCTTAGGTGAGAGAGATTGACTCAGGAGCAGGTAGAGACGTTTTGAGGGCTGTGTACTGCATGTGGCTTGGATCTGTCTCCTCGGCGCAACCTCTCTGCCCTCATGGCTGTAAGCAAAAGTCAGATCTGTTTGGTCAACATTCCTAAACAATGGGACACAAGCACTCTCCAGAGTGGGTTGGACCATTCTCCCTCTCCTCGCTGTGGACCACTGCTCACTTGGTTTTGGAGGATCCTTGGCTGTCTCATTCTCGATAATTCAGTTTATTGACCATCACATTCCCCCGCTCTGCACAGAGCTCCTTGAGAGCCAGTGGCTTCTGTCTTGTTTCCTGTTGTATCCCCAGCACTTCGTATAGGTCTGCCTCCTAGCGGAACACAATCACCCTGTTGTTGGATGGATGGAACTGGGGTGGAGGAAGGCAATGATGCTCAAGGCTGCATTGGGGTACCTGGAAGAGCTGGGATGAGCTTCTGGGCCTTTATGGAAATAGGAAGGGCTGGGGAGTAGAGCTTCCCTGAATGGTGGACCAACCAATCAACCCTTCCAAGTCACAAGTGAGCTTGATACTTGTTTTTGAGGCTTGTTGGTTTCTGTTTTGGTAAGCATTTCAGATTTGTATTCTGTTTTTCTTAGCTTCTACCATGTGACTTTAAGTTTATGGCAGCCTCTTAATTTACAAGAGCAGAGCCTTCAATTGATTTCGCTAATTGAAGTCAGTACCAGTCACAGATCGTAGTGACCCCAGTCACATTTGCATCTGCCATTTGTTTCTCCTCTGTGTCCCAAGTTTCAGGAATGTCTCTGGCCGTCTGTGCTGCTCACTTTCTGGCCCCAGGATTCAGTTCAGCTCAGTTCAGTTCAGTTTAGTCGCTCAGTCGTGTCCGACTGCGACCCCATGAATCGCAGCACGCCAAGCCTCCCTGTCCATCACCAACTCCCAGAGTTCACTCAGACTCGCATCCATCGAGTCAGTGATGCCATCCAGCCATCTCATCCTCGGTCATCCCCTTCTCCTCCTGCCACCAATCCCTCCCACCATCAAAGTATTTTCCAATGAGTCAACTCTTCGCATGAGGTAGCCAAAGTACTGGAGTTTCAGCTTTAGCATCATTGTTTCTAAAGAAATCCCAGGGTTGATCTCCTTCAGAATGGACTGGTTGGATCTCCTTGCAGTCCAAGGCCCCGGGATTGGAAGATACTAATCCCCTGTACCAGCCATTCCCAGGTTACCAGGTGTCATTCTGGTGCCACCTGCTAAGTCCTGCGCTTCTCTTGTTTATTTTCTTTCTAAATCCATGGGTCACATGTCTCCGTGCTCCTTAAACCTGTGGCCAAGTGTGGTTTTCACATCTGCCATAAGTACCAGTCACAGTTACTGATGAATTCAGTGACACGTACTAATGAGACCAGGCATGGACACAAGGAAAGAGCGTATTCATAATGAGGCCATTAAATCTCATTTCCATTTGAAACTGAAAAACCTCTAAGGGATCTAAAGTTCTATGTGATTTTTTTCAGAGAAGAGAATTGTTCTGGCATCAAGGACAATGTTCTGGAGATTACTAGACAGCTGAAGACCTAATGCATTCTTGCACAGGGACATAGAATGTGGCCTCTGTGGATGCTGTTAGGACAGTGAAGTCAGAGGTAAGTTTCAGAAGCGCTCTGTCTTGCTGTTTTCCCAGAGCCTCTCTTGCTCTGTTATGATTCTGAACCTTTATGCATCCATATGCCCTTTTTCCATCTGGCAACTCCTACTCATGTTTTAAGACTCAGTGCCTTAGAGAAGCTTCCACAAGTTCTTAGACACAGTTAGGCACCCCCACACCCTACCACATGCTTCTGTAGCATCCTTCCTCACACATATGTATTGTAATATTTACCAAGGCATAGGGCAAGAGTTGGCAGGTTTTCTGTAAAGGGCCAGATAGTAAACATTTTCAGTTTTGCCAGCCATATGGTGTCGGTTGCAACTCTTCAAATTCCACTTGGCTGTTGGGTGTGATCAGTCATAGACAATATCGAAATGAATGAGCGTGGCTGTGCCCCAAGAAAATTTAATTATGAACTCTGAGACTTGGATTTCATGGATGCTTTTGATGTCCTGTAATATTCTTCTTCTTTTGATTTTTTTCCTCTCAAACATTTGAAAGTATAAAAACCATCTTTAGCTTGTGGGCCATACAAAAAGAGGCATGGATCTGGCCCACGGGCTGTGTTTGCCCAGCTCTGAGGTAGAACTTTTATTCAACCACACATCCATCTTTCCCACTTGACTGTCAGGAGTTGAGTTCAGGTATGGGATCCTGGGACATAGGACAGTTCCCGGCAGAGAGTCAGACATGACTGAGCGACAAACACAGGAAAGAAGGACTCTTCAAATTCTTGTTGAATGGATCCCTGTGCAGGACTGTGGAGTCATAATGCATGTGTGCGTGCTAAGTCACTTTAATTGTGTTTGACTCTTTATGACCCTGTGGTCTATAGCTGGCCAGCCTCCTCTGTCCATGAGATTTTCCAGGCAAGAATGCTGGAGTGGGGTTGCCATGCCCTCCTTCAGGGGATCTTCCTGACCCAGGGACAGAACCCATATCTCTCATATCTCCTGCATTGGTTGGTGGGTTCTTTACCACTACTGCCACCTGGGAGTCAAAGTTATAATGGTTCCCAATATGTATTGAGTACTTATGGTGTCCAACATTGAGCTGAGCACTTTATATGCATTTCTCTTTTAATCCTCATTTAATTTTGCTATCTAGAGATATTAGTGGCAACAGTTATCATTAGATTGTGTTAAATATGTCTGTGTAATCACATTTAATCCTTTCAACAACCCTTTGGTGAGTAAGTACTGATAATATCCACTCTTACAGCTGAGGGAAATTAAGCTTGGAGAGATTCTTTGCTCAAAGTTACTGAGCTAGGCAGTAGGGTGGGGTTAGGAAAGAACCTCAGAGTTGAGGGTCCCAGTTCCTAACCTCCGTGCTGAAGGGCATCAGCGCTTGGATGCTCTCTTGATGGGCTTGAGCATGAAGCAGCTTCTGGGACCATGGTGATGCTAAAACAGGCATGGGGGGAGCGGGGGTTTTCTTTTTCTCCTTTTAATCAATTGGTTATGTTTAAGGACTATCACGATTCTGTTCCTAACTAGCTATATGATGTTGGAACGGTGCTTAAGTTTTCTGGGTCCATGTCTTCCACTAGTATAGCAGAGTTTAAGTTGCATACTGTCAAATGTCTCCTCTTATGATAAGTTTCTATAATTTTGTTCTTTGCTATTTTCTGCTCATATTTCTATTGTCAGTCTCAATTCTGCCAACCTTGACTACAGAAATCTCAAATTCCATGGGGTTGCTTGGACTCAGAGAGGAGAAAGAGAGAAGGGAAATAGCCATCTAGCAACAAACACATTTTTAAGTCTACCAAATGGCAACTTTAAGGATTTTTTTTTCCTTTTTAAATTTTTTTGATGGAAAGATAGCTTTTCCAAGAAAAACAAGTAACATTATTATCTATAACAAAAATGACAATAGTGATAGCATCTTCTATTTCTAAGGCATCGTTTAAAAGTGCCTTTTTGAAGGCATTACCTAAGTCATCCATCTGATATTCCTTTGAGACAGGTAAGAAGCTTTTTTTATTAGAAGATCCTTTTATATAGCTGCAGAATGAATCTTTCTTTGTTGTAAACCAAAAGGCCCTGAGTGTCCCAGAGAGATTTCAATAGCAAGCCACTGGGTGAGCGGTCACTTCTCAGATGGATGGTCACAATTCTTAAGGAAAAAAAGCCAGGCTTCTTCCAGGGCTTTTAGAAATTTAAAAAAAAAAGAAAAAAATATATATTTCCCCTATTTAATATAAATATGACCTTTAGTACTTAAAAATCTGACATCCTTATTTGGCTGCTGAATATGAGCCAGTTGAATTGGATGGAGTGGAAGTATCTCACTGATCCCAAAGAAATATTTGCAGAACAGTGAAGGGGTATTTGAGAGAACCTTCAGAAAGGCAAGAATCTTCCATGGCCATGCAGTCATGGCCTTGTTACTGGGCCCAGGTGAAATGTAGAGGTTCTATTGGATTTGACTGTAGGTTTCTGTTGGATTTGACTATAAGTGACATCTCCATATGTATCTAGAAGGGTAGACCTATACAAGTAAAATAAAACAAAAATGCAGAATTCTCTATAAATAAATGCATATCAAGTGATCTTTTCCAAGTACAGCTTTTATATTTACATAAAATATAAGGTGTATTTACAGTGCCGGACATTTGCTTTTAGCTTTGTTTAGCAGTGATTGCCGCAGATACACCTGACAGCGTGGGAAGGCCATTGACAGCATATCAGAAGAGGCAGAGTCTGTTTCGGGGCCTCCCTATCTCCCTTTTCATATCTAGGTGCCCAGATCCCTCATACTGACCTTGACCTCTCCCAAGCCATAAGAATTTCACCTATGTCAAGCCTCCATAGGGTTCTAAGCTTCGGGACATCTCTACTTCTCTTCATCCTTTTCTCCATTGCCTTCTCATCCTTAAAGCATTCCTCCTTTTCTAGGTAGGAAATCAAATTGATAAGTAAATTCATATTACAGTATAAATCAATGCTAGGGTTTTGGATTTTAGGAATAACGGAAATTAAAAAATATTAGATTGCCATCTTTTCTATTCAACTTCTATCACCATGATTTTCTAAAATAAAGGATAGCTTAATACTTTCAAGTTAGAATGAATATAATCTTACAATAAAAGATAGTTCAGCCTAACAGAGAGTTGGCAAATTCATACTGACATGTTAAAAAAATAGAATGTATTTTTAAAAGAATTTAATAAAATTATGACATTCATCTTTATTTTATAATTTCCCATGTCTAATTGTCAACTGAACAGTCTATATCAAGAGATCAAGATCATCTGTTATGTTCTGGAACTTTTTTTTTTTAGCATAGTCATTGTCAAATATCAAATTTCACATGGAGGAGCTTGACAAAACTGTGAGCTCTGTTTTTTTAACTTGTCCACATCAATTTGCAATGTTCTAGGTGAACTAAGAGGAGCTCTGAAATGATTGCCCTCAAGTTTCCATTGCTTTTTCACAACTTCTCTTTGTAGGACTAATGAGAAATCTGAGAAATTAAGCAATGAGCAGGGCATCTGATTAGCAAAATTTCCAAAACCAGACTACAGAGCGAGCACCATGTGGCATCTGCCGGCACACAGGTCTGTGCCACCTGGGTGCCCCATTTGCCCAACCTGGAGTCATCAAAAATGTACTTAAGAGGGAAGCTTCAGACTGGTAAAAAATTTCTGCCAGCGTGGGCCACACACCAACCAGCCTTTGGAACTGTTTGTGTAAAAGGCATCACTAACCTTCCAAGGGCAATTTGCATTTGAAGAGCTTATTAACCAAAGAAGTGTCCAGTGCCTTTATTTTAGTGTGCTCAAAGATCCTTTTGGGAATCTGATGAGAGCTCTAGCCACTGTCCCTAGGAAACTGTCACAAGCTCAGGCAAGAACTGCACATTTTAGCAGGCCATTTCAGGAGATTTATGGATTTACAAAGCTCTTCTCTAACAAATGAAATTTGGGAAGCATAAGGATGAAGTGAAGCTTCTCAGAAGTCTGGGAGAGTGTTAGGAACCTGGTGAGTAAGTAGCCTGGTTTTTAATATCTCAAGAGTCTTCTTAATTACGTACCTTCATTCCTGAAATAGATAGACATAAATAGCACGAGTGTAATCATAGTTGAAACAGAAAGATCCCTTTTTTGTTCTTCTTGCAAATTAAAGGATTGCTGAGTTATAGCAAAATAGTCCGAGTTTATGCTTTGCACAGAAAAGTATAGAAGAAATAATTGCCCTTTGGTCTTTGAAACTCTCTTGGTGTTCAGCCTCTTAAACCCAGGCATCCTACCTAGATGGTCATGAAGAATTCATGCTCCAGTGTGATGCGGTGACTCTGCCGTCATTATAGCTGTCCTCCTGCTAGACTTTTCTGTCTTATGACTGTGATGCTGAGAAGGGACAAACATAGTTAATATTTTCATAGCACTCTTGGACTCAAATTCCTCCATGTGTAACAAAATATGTGCTTATTAAGTCCTAGAGTTTTGTCTCTGATATTTCTGTTGGTGAAAGAGATACTAACAATTAAAGAGAAATTGCATTGCTCCGTATGCTGTATACATTATTCACGACACAGAGTCCCTCTCCCCCGTTGTGCTAATGTAGACCATCCATAAGGTAGAGTGGTTATCTATAGGCTCTTCTTTTTTATACCAATCTGTTCAGTGTGGTCAGACAGGATTTTTCCTGTTAGACATACCACACACACACACACACACACACACACACACACACACACGAGTTTTTTTTGTTTTGGTGGTTTGTATTGTAAGAATATAAAAAAGATACAGCATGATATTTTCACACTTCTTTCTCCCACCCGACTCTCTTATAGGAGAATTCTAGATTTTTAAAAGTCTCTTAAAGCATCTGGGCTGAAACAACAACCCATTAGCTAACAGACCAGTAGAAATTTGCACGGATCTTCTAATTATTCTTCTGCTTTTTGCCTTTCACACTTTCTCTGTCCCTGTATCTTCCTATCCCTCTCCACCATGCTTCCTGGTCTCCTGGAATCTCTGGTACAAATAAGAGAGAGTTTGGACCAAGAATGCAAATAATGGTTACTTTTCTCGTAAGTAGAGATCGAATTCTCTTCGGGCTTTGCAAAATATTTTTAGCCAATATAAGCATAAAAGATTTGCTTCAGAGCTAGGCTCCAAATGGAACTCTGCCTCATCTGGATGAAGACATTTGAATTGGACTGACTTTAACCTCCTGAGATGACAGCATATATGACTCTGTTTAAACACTGTGATGCTGTTTAGGCCTAATTGTAACTAGTTGAATACAGTGCACTGAGGACTTGAACTAGGACTTGGAATTCATTGCTGAACTACTGACTTGAGAGCTGATGTGTGTGTGTGCCTAGTTACTAAGTTGTGTCTGACTTTCTTGTGGCCCCATGGGCTGTAGCCCACCATGCTCCTCTGTTCCTGGAATTTCTCAGGCAAGAATACTGGAGTGGGTTGCCATTTCCATCTTTAGGGCATTTTCCCAATCCAAGAATCGAACCTGTGTCTCCTGCACCTCCTGCATTGGCAGGCAGTTTCTTTATCCCTGAGCCACCAGGGAAGCTCGAGAGCTTGTGCACCTATACTTTAATAACTGCAGGAACCTGATGCAGCATAATCTTGTTTAAAGAGGCTTTAGTTTTTCATTTACAAGACGAGTAACTGGAGTGACAGCATCCTTCTGTCTGAGATCGGCTAGGTCTCAGTCAGTTTCCTTTTTCTGTGCACACAGAAAGACCACATTTCCCAGCCTTGCTTACAGTTGAGCTGGGGCCGTCTCAGGGGTGTCGGTGGGATATGAAGGGACGTGATGGATGCCATTTTCAGACTTGATCATGAAAATACCTTTATAATCACCCACATACATTCTCCTTCTGGGGTTTTGGAGATGACGAATCCTGCTGTGTGGACCAGAGTCATTTAGGAGAGCTGCCCTCCGTTCACTATGACAACAGTGAACAATAAACCTTTATCACGTGAAGCCATTGAGTTGTTGGGTTTGTTAGTTACAGCAGCAGCTGCTGCTGCTACAGCTAAGTCACTTCAGTTGTATCCGACTCTATGTGACCCCCACAGACGGCAGCCTTCCAGGCTCCCCCGTCCCTCGGATTCTCCAGGCAAGAACACTGGAGTGGCTTGCCATTTCCTTCTCCAACGTATGAAAAGGAAAAGTGAAAGTGAAGTCGCTCAGTCGTGTCCGACCCTTAGCGACTCCATGGACTGCAGCCCACCAGGCTCCTCTGTCCATGGGATTTTCCAGGCAAGGGTACTGGAGTGGGGTGCCATTGCCTTCTCCGAGTTATAGCAGCTAGCATTACTTATTAAAATGACACAATCACATTGCCTTCAAGATGCTTATTTTGAAAATGTGTTTCTAAGCATAGGCTTTGCATAATTTCTATTATTACATAACCTTAAAGTTAATGGAGTTGATCACACAAGAAAGGATATTTGAAGAAAATGTCACATATCTTTTCTGCTTTTATAAATAAATCCTTACTGAGTGCTTACTATAGAATGCATTTATGGGACAGAGCTACTGACAGAGCTCTCAATGATCTGAACTCCTGGTACTCATGTCCTTTGTAATACCTCCCTTCCCTCTACCCTTGAGTATGGGCTGGACCTAGTGAGTCACTTCTAACAGAGAGAATATGGCACAAGTGATGGGATATCACTACCATGACAAAATACGAACTTCTCTCTTGCTAGCTCGCTCTCTCTTGCTGGCACTTTCATTTCTTCTCACTTGTTTGCTCTGATGAAACCAGATGCCACATTGTGAGTTGCCCTATGGAGAGACCCAGGTGGCAAGGAACTGAGGAAAGCCTCCAGTCAACAGCTGATGTGAAACAGACTCCTGCCAACAACCTCTGGAGTGAGCTTGGAAAGCAGTTCTGCTCCCAGCTGAGCCCTCAGATGAGACTTTGGCCCCCGCCAACCTATGGCTTGTTTACAGACTATGAGAGATCCAGAGCCTAGAGACCAGCTAAGCCTTGCCCAGATTCCTGACTCACAGAAACTATGAAATAATAAATGATGCTTGAAGCCACTAAGTTTGGAGGGTTTTTTTTTTTTTTGCAGTGATAGATAACTAACATATCATTCTATTATATAGATGGTTGGGGGATGATGATGGCTATGATTTCTATTTTTAAGGAGCATATATTTCTGTGGTGATTACTGGAGTGGCTACAGGAGCAAAGTTTTTAGGAACGGGGTTGCTACTGGTAAGTCGCTTCAGTCGTGTCCAACAGTGCGACCCCATAGACGGCAGCCCACCAGGCTCCCCTGTCCCTGGGATTCTCCAGGCAAGAATACTGGAGTGGGTTGCCATTTCCTTCTCCAATACATGAAAGTGAAAGTGAAGTCGCTCAGTTGTGTCGACTCTGTGCGACCCCATGAACTGCAGCCCACCAGGCTCCTCCGTCCATGGGATTTTCCAGGCAAGAGTACTGGAGTGGGGTGCCATGGCCTTCTCCTAGGGATGGAGAGGAGAGTTTTATTCATTTGGCCAGGAGTTATTAGAGGAAGTTATGTTGAGTAACTGCCACTGGGTTTGATTATGATTTGACTGTATAAGAAGTGAGAAGAGACCATTTCTGGCATGGAGACCAGCACAAGGAGATGTGAAAGAGTCTGGCATGTTTGGGAAATGTTAGGTGGTCTAGTGAGACAGGCTCATAGGATAATGAGTGATCTGTAAGGATGCGTGGGAGCACAAGGCTGCAGAGATTGCTTTAGAACCTAGGGTTTATTTTTCAGCCTGTGGTAAAGTGGTGGACCATGGGCTGAAAATCTGCCTGTTGAAATTGCTATCTACCATGATGTGAAGAGCACAGAGCCTAAATGTTGGGCAAGAAAAATATCTCCTTGATATTTTGTTATCCGCATAGTCCATGACTAGATATTGCCAAACTAAGTCATTAAAATCTCATCACCTTGGTTTGATATTAAAAATGGTTTTGTCTGATTTTTCACTGGGTTCTTTCTGTGTAGGATAAATATAGTTAAAATCATTTTTAATGTGGTGGATGTGTTAGCTAATCTTACTGGGGAATTCATTTTGCAACATATACATATATCAACTTATCACATTCTATAACAAACTTATGCAGTGTTCTATGTCAATTACATTTCAATAAAGCTGGAGAAAAAAACCTACATAAACAGGCAAACAAATAAAAACTCGTTTTAAGGCATTGTATCCCTTTTTTTATTGGCTTCAGGGGTCTTTGGACAGAGAGTTGTTAATATATTCCTCCCCGAGCAGTAAGTCACTCTGTTTTTCACTGAGCCTACAAGTTCACTAAATATGCTATTACTATATTATTGAATATAGTAGTTTATCTATAATTTATATTTAATCTCACCTTGCAAAGAATCTAAGTGTCAAAATTATTGTAGCATGAAATTTCTGAAAGCTATGGTAAATTACAGAATAAGGTATTTCATAAGTTGGTAACTGTATAACATCAATGAGTCTTACATCTCTCAACTATAAGCATTCCTAGAGCTGGGAAAGTGATTCAGCAAATGCTGTTTTTTTTTTTTTTTTTTTTTAAACAATACTTTCTAATCTGCATTAAATGGAGAAGTTAGGATTCTGTGCTGGTCCCCATTTTGTTGGGAAAACAAATATACCTTCGACTCATTAAATGCACCATTTTTCAAATTTCAGTAATCTTTCATTCAACTCTTTCCCAGTTAAATGTTCAAATGGTTTAGCATTATGTATACTGCTTGTGGGCTTCCCTGGTGGCTCAGTGGTAAAGAATCTGCTTGCTAATGTGAGAGACATGGGTTCAGTCCCTGGGGATTGGGAAGGAAGATTACTTGGAGAAGGAAATGGCAGTGTTCTTGCCTGGGAAATCCTATGGGCAGAGGAGCCTGGTAGGCTATAGTCCATGGTGTCGAAAAAAGAGTTGGACATGACTGAACAACTGAATAACAACAATTCTGCTCATTGTTCTTCAGAGATGTTACGTTTTCCCTCCCTTGGATTTATTTCCTTCATTCTTGCCTCTTTTCTCTACTTGTAGCCAATACTAATGGCCTTCTTAGAAAAGTGAAATTTGCTTTATTAGCTGCCCAGCTGGTATTAATATTGGGGTGTCCATTTCCACGAGCATCTGCAGGGCTTTGGAGGGGAAATTCTCATTTGTTGCTGCGTGAAGTCCTGGGCTCCCCAGGGCCAGCCTGGTTTGGTTCAGTCATTGGAATCCAGAGATGTTGATTCTGATGATGAGTCTGGCTCATTAGAATCACTTTTTCCACTTCTTTCTCAGTTGGGGACATTTATTCAAGAATCACTGCAATGGCTGGCTGAGTGAATGAGGTCACCTTGGTGTATATGAAACAGCGGCACACATCTATCAATCCTAGATCCAGGCATGTGCAAGCCTGCTGCTCGAGAAGGGACAGACTCATTCCCTTGGTTGAGATTTATCTGATGCCTGATATCAATTACACTTCAATCTCACTCTCCCACCTGGAGTTCCTGCTGATATCTAAGTCCTCTTTTGCACACTTCAAGTATGGTGGTTGCAGTTCCAGAAAGAAGAAAGGTTGCGTGGAGGTCAGGTCTATAAAAATATCAGAGGAAAGCTTTGGGTAGGTCTAAAGAATCACTGTACAATTTTACCAGCTCCTCTGTGTCCTGCAGTTTTGCAAAAATCACATTTCTCAAAAACTAACTCTAAATCCAACTAAAAAAAGAAAACCATCTCTTTTATGCTGATTCACATTCTACATAATACCTAACTGTGTGTTTGATTGTACCAGCCTTACACACTGATACAAAAAATTACAGGTTTAGGCTTTTTTGGGGGGTGGGTAGAGGGGCTATGTTTTCTCCAGTGATGTCACTTGTAACAAAGAACTCCTAACTGTCAGGACATAAGACTATTAAAAGAGGAGAAAATCCCAAACAAACCTTTTTTTCCTCCTTTCACTGGGCTTCTCCCTACTTGCAGCTCTGTACTCCACAGGCTACCTGATGGTTTTGCTCAAGAAGGCTAAGTTGTTTTGAGGGATTGGCTGGTTGTTTCCATTTCCCAGTATTATGGAACCAAATGCTTAACGTTCAAGTTCAGTATTTCCCATGCTCACTTTGTTGGTGAACTTTTCCTTGTGGAATCACGGTAAGGCTCTGACTGGGTGTCTTTCCTCTTTCAGTGCTGACAGACCCCACTTTAATGTTAGGAAGGGCTCAGAGATTGTGTTTGTCAGGACATGTCCTGATAATAGCCAACCACAAACATTTTAGTGTCTTAAAGATGGAGGTCTATTTCTTGCTCAGGCTAAGTGCCCATTGGAGGCTGGGGCCATGGGACTTTGTTCCATGACCATATCGCTCTTGGAGCTCCATATTCATTTGGTACATTTTTGCCTTTGGAGTTTTCACAAGTGAGCATTTTACTAGGCACTATGTCACTGTGTGGTAGAGACTGTCATCCTTACAGCCTCTGATGGTCATTTTTCCTGTTGTCTGTTCCCTGACCTCACCTTTTAGTTTCCTTCTGGTAGGGTGGAATTTCACTTATTGGTACCAATTTCTGAATCAGTCAGCATTGACCAGGTTATGCTGTAGTAAAGGACAACCTCAAAACTGCAGTGGCTTAAAAGACAAAGGTTGATCTTTTATTCTTAGTATGTATTTTGAGGGACGCTGCTCTGTCCTCCTCATCCTGACATCCAGGCTGAAAGAAACTCCCTGTCTGTTTCTACAGTTGCTCAGGGTGATGTCATAGTCACCTATTGCTGTACAACAACCAACTTTCTAACTTGGTGGCTTTAAACGATTACTTAGTTGCTTATTATTTTGCAACTTGGGGTGGGATTAACTGGGTGGTTCTGCTGTTCTTGCTTGGGATGGCTTTGCAGCCACAGTCAGCTGGAGGGTTGATGGGGACAGCTGATACTACTAGGTAGAAAGTTAGGTATGAGCACCAAGGGGTGGCCTAGCTGAAAAAGATACAAGCTGATCTCTAAACTCCGCCCCAGACACAACATTTTAGAAACCCAAGCTAGATTCATTGAAGAGGAGACACCAGGTGATTAGGACACCAGAGTGGCCCAGGAGAGCTCACAGATACATGCTACAAAATAACCACAGAGACTTCTCCAACTCCAACACAGGTACCCTTGAGGCACAGCTGTGTCCTCTAATGACCTTAGGCAGCTGGGAGACTATTAATGGTTCATAAATATTCTATACATACATCTGATTATAACTGACTGAATTGTGGAGAAGACATGTGCAATAGAGTCTGTTGCAAGTTGCAACTGTCAGTCAAAATTATCTGTCCATGCCAAGCTAGATGAATATTTTAAAGCCCTGTCTAGAAAGCCCCATACCTCATCATTCTAACACCAGTGCCTCTCTTGGCTTGACCCACCTCTCCCTTGAGATGTTCTTTCTTTAATAAACTTGTTTTTGCCATGAGCAAGACCTCAGATTCTTCTTTGTGTCTTTACCAAGAACTGAGCAAAGACAGTACTTTGCCAGCAAAGGTCTGTCTAGTCAAGGTGATGATTTTTCCAGTAGTCATGTGTGGATGTGAGAGTTGGATTATAAAGAGAGCTGAGCGCTGAAGAATTGATGCTTTTGAACTGTGGTGTTGGAGAAGACTCTTGAGGGTCCCTTGGACTGCAAGGAGATCCAACCAGTCCAT